>UCOJ01000420.1:0-108754 GCA_900474305.1 Cecidostiba fungosa
TATATATATATATATATATATATGCCTTTTTTTAAAAGTTATTCATCGTTACTCACTGTAACTATTTTTTTTTTTTTGTTTTCTTTAATTCTTGTTACATTTATTTTCTACTCGCAGAAAAAAACAATAGACCTCGTGTTTACCGAGGAGCCGAGGTTATGTTTGCAGTAAAAAAAATCAATAAATATTATTGAAAATTGTACATGTGCATTTATAGTCTCGCACGACACTGGCATTTTCTACTATTTTCGTATTCTCTCTAATCATTATATCTATACATTTTCTCATACTGGATATCGTCGCTCCCTACGAAGACTAGCATAGCTCAGATTAACATCGAAGACCAGCACAGTTCTTTCTCGCCGCGAAGAGTAGCCCCGTTCAGTTTTGTCTACCATATAGCTGCACGAAATACTATTCAACATGCTATAATAACCCAATCATGGCCAGCAAGTAAAAATTAATTCGCCACTATTTTAAAGAGTATATCATCAAAAATTGTCATCTACGAAATGTGCTACTCTTCGCGGCGAAAATCGAAGCTGTGCCAATATTCGCGGCAAAAATCTGAACTGTGCTTATCTTCGCGGCAGTAATCTAAACTGTTAAAGTTAATGTAAGCTCTGCTACTCCTCGTATAGGAAACGACGACACGTACTACATTTTCTTATACTTAATGTACTACTAGCACAGTAGTTCAGATAAATTTCTATTACGAGAGATTCGTCCGTATATTCCCGTGCTCTCTCTCGTCAATTTAATAACGTCAATCGCCGCGAGAAAATAAACCAACGGGAGAAGTTTATTCGTTAAGCCACGATACATGATTTTTTCCAAAAATTGCCTATATGAATTTCAGACACGTTATCGATCATCATGTGTGACGCACACAGCACGAGGGGAGCACATGTCTCCCGAAAAAAGTGGAATTCGAGCTTTTCCGAATTCAATGTTTACGCAAATATTTACGAAATGACAATTATTTTAATTGATTGCAAGGTGGAGTGCTTCAAGTCGTTAAACATGCAAGGACCGCCATCGAAACGTACGGGTTAGAGTTTGATTAAGGAGTAATTTCACCTATTTCTTCCGGGTAGATTTTGAATTATCGATAAGCGCGTGTACGCCATTGAAGTCTGTTCGGACTTTCACGATTGTCAAAGCGCATGATTATTACTAACATAAATTAATACGTTTAGTCATATATTATAGATTAATTTGTCATCGTTCAGTAAAAGCTGATTGAATCTCATAAATTAAATACTAAAATGTATTGAAGTGTTTATTGTTCTGACTTAAATTTATTATTACTATATTTGAAATAAGTTAGTTGATACATTTTAAATTATAGAAGAACCTGACACGGCTAACAACAAAACTTTTGAAACTTCATTGCAAACATTAAAAGTCAAAAAATCCAGAAGCTAAAGCAAAATCATCCACACGGTAAAGCTTGCAAAACCTACATCACGATGTACATGTAGCAAAACTGCCGCAGTTTTAGCCCGCAGTCAATTCTTAATGTTTGCCAAAGTTTCGTCGTGACTCCAGCCGCGCACACTTTCCGAAAAAAGGCGAGAAAGAGAAAGGGACGGTTTCTAAAGCTCGCAAAAATGAGCATTTTTTGGAAAGTGTATGCATCCGCGTCCTTCTATCGCTATTATTCGAAATGTGGAGCGCGGAAATGTTCCAAGCTGCTGTTTTTCTCTCGGAAACTTTTTTTCAAAAAACACGGATTTTCATAAAATATTACTTGAAACGAGGAAACATTTATTGTTTTTGTGTTTGGTGGATAAGCAACGGAATGTTTTTGGTGGTTGCAGTAATTCTAAGGTATTTAATGTTTAAAAGAAAACTGTTATTCATTAATTAAATTTTTATGCAATTTAATTTATTTGATGACTTAAATTTAATTCTATGAAATCATTAACAACAAAGAGGCTTTTAAAAAAATCCGTTTATACGGATGGCTTGAATGTTTTCCTTTTTTCAGATTCTCCCGATTTTATGTGTACACAATGCCACTATCATTTCACGAGAACGAATATAGAAGCCATCAAATAAAAAAATACAAAGCCAATTTGAACCCGTTTCCAGCAACGTTTTACGCGGCGGAATTACTCGTCTGCAATACAGCGAGTTTCCACATTTCTGACACTCAGATAAAGACGAGCTACATTTTAACTGATATCAAACTATGGCCAATTATTTATTTGCAAAACAATAGAAATTTCAAAACTCGATCTCAATTGCGATTCAATCCGCGCTCCAACGCATTCGGATGTACAAATCTGCTTGTCAAACAAATGCAATTATTCCGATCGCGTTGTGTGCCTCCGTCCTTAAATAGTCCTAACGGCCTTGATTATATTCAATCGCCTACGTAGCGTCTCGGCTGCTAATTTGAATTGGTCATTCGACCGTGTCGAGCGACTATGCTTCGCGCCACAGCAGCTCGGAATCACACAGCTGTTCCAAATATATGTAGATAGAATTTCGAAGTTGTCGAAGCAGCCGCGGGAATCTCTCGGAAAACCGTCGTTTCACAATTGGAGGCAAGAACAAACGCAAGGCGAACGTACGATATAAACACCACCCGGACTAACTTGTTATATTTGCGAAACACCGACGAGGGCACTGTTTGGAATACTGATGCTTTTAACGAAGTAGTGCAAAGTTGTTAGGATGATGGACGTTGTATACAAACTATAGTTGCGTAGAGGCGATGAGTTTTGTGTGTGGAGTTGACAAATTTGTTTGAGACGTTTTAAAATTGTGGTATTTAAAAAAACATTTATTTATTTCCTTTAATATGTTTTGCGCAGTTTATTATTGTCCTTTTCTTTAAGAAAAAATGCGTGAAATTAATTTATTCCTATTTTTAATTACGGATGCATCATCCTCGAAAAAGTTATAAGGGTAATATTCGTTATAAGTAGCGTAAGCGTAATATTCGTTATAAGGGTAATATTAGTTATAAGTTATAGGGTAATATTAATATTCAAGAAGTAATTTTCCAGCACCGAATCTGAGAAAATTTTCAACAGGTCCTACTCGACCCCTAAACTCTACTTACGCGAAAAAACTCGAGCAAAATGCGGGAAGGGAATGGGTCATATGAGTATATTAAAGACAATGCAATTTTCCAGCCATTCAAATTTTGACTCAAATTGTAATTATGGACGTAGCAGCAGGTCACACATACAAATTCCATCGCGCAATGCAATAAAAAATTGAATTCTGAACCCCAATTCTAACAAAAAAATAATAATAATCAGGGGTATAACCTTGGAAACAAAAATAATCAAAGACGACGAAAACGGCATCATTGACATTCTTTTTGAGTCAAACCCCGACCAAAGCGTGCACAAACCAATTTCAGAACCCAACAATCACATCCCCGACCGCAAACTTTTCTAAAGAAAAAATAGCCCACCCTCGAAAAGAATCACCTCGACACCCCACCGTCAACATTACCACTCATGCACGCACGGATTCGCAACAGGCTGAACTTTTCCCGACGCAGCGCCAACCAAATCACCAACCTGTTACTTTGGCCAGACTCTCTTTCTCTCTCTCGAGCCAGAGCAGCTCGGCTCCTTCTGCTCTCTTCTCTCGCCTTCGTCCTCGCGAGCGTCTAAGTGAAATACACACAATTTTGTTTTTACAAACGTATCACCACAGTGAGAGAGAGAGAGAGAGAAATACTGAAAAAAAATACCCGCGCGAACTCGAGAGACTAGGCGCGCAAAGCGAGATAGGGAGCCGTGTGTACGGGCGTGCTGCCCGGCTTGAACTGCCCGGGTCTCTCCCTGTGCTCCCCCACCCAGCTATCTCCGTCTCTTTTGCTCCGGAGCCACCTGACGCGCGCCTCGTCCTCTCTCCTCCGGGCTCAACTCCACTCTACCAACGACTCCTATATACGGCTCCTCCTGCGCGCGCTTACTTTCGTCTTCTTCCCTGTTGCGTCGTCTGCTCTTCCCCCCTCCCCTTACCCCCTCTGTATCACGAGATGGATACGTAGGTATAATTTTTTTTCATACTTTTTATAGATTTTTTTTTTTAATTAGAACAAAGATAGGAGAATATGAATCAGTGCACATGTGTTACGATAGGCTGTGCACTGTAGAAGGTGTAAAGGATGTGTACTTTTCTCGATCGTTCGAAAGTTCGCGCATACTGGATAATCTGCTGAGCTCAATGTCTTTTTTTTTCAAAAAAAAGTATGAAGGATACAATCTAGTTTTGCAATATAATATCGGTGTCTATTACGGTTTAAGTAGTAACAGATGTCTGACCAAACATCGGCGTTACTACTTGTTAATTCAAAATTCGCTGAATTGTGAATCCTGCAATATCGAGTATAATATGTGGTAATGCGCATTTGAAATTTTAAATTCGTATTGATTTTCGGCATTAATAAATATTGGGTTCATTATTTAATAAGTTATTTAATATTCAAAATCGATATCCTGCATCTGCAGGTTAACTTTTTAATCCGCTTTGCATGCACCAATTAACCGAGCCTCCGTTTAAGGACTAAAAATTGCGACATACATGACTACATTTTCTGCACCAGATTGAACGGTTATCAATGGTATATTTCGACACAAGTACAAAAAAGTTCCCTCGTCAAAAAGTGTATGCCCTAGCTTCACTCGGGCGACAAACCTCATCCTCCGCGTAGAATCAACTTTTGCACACGTATCGAACGTTATTTTTCGATATAAATAATAAATTAAAATAATGAAAATAAACAAAAGAAGCAGTTCAAGTATTTAAATTTCATGAACTTTTATAGACCCGAATTTCAAAGCACTATTTAAAAAGAAACCCGTATCAGCAAGATTACTTTTTCAGCAATAACTTCCGACAGCCACTCACAATCAGAAACATTAAAATCATATCTCAAGCAAGTCATGCAGGTATGTATATTTAAAAAAATCCAGTCTACCTCTCAATCATCCCCCCATCCCGCTCACTCGACACGCGTCTCTCCTCTTCGCCTGTACACAAGCTCGCGAAAGCTCAGAGCGCAAGCTCGAACCAGAAGAGACGAAACAGCTGCGCTGCGCGCAATACCAATGGTTAGGGGGAGGGGGAGGACAAAACTGGCTCTAGGTAGGTAGATAGGTAGAGAAAAAGGGAGAGTGTTCCGATGGGACGCGCGTTGGGGAAAGTGGGAAGGTCGTACGCGAAGCGGAGGAGGAGGAGAAGAGCGAGAGAGAATGAGCTTACAGGTGCGCGTACGCGGGGTGAAGGATTTCCCAATGCTGCTCATGTCGACGTGGACTCTTCAATTTTCGGAGGAATAATTTCGTCTGCTTAATTATCAAGTCGTCATTCTTGCTTGTATTATAATTCGTTGAATTAATAGAATGGCATTGGCGAGTTGGAAATTCTGTTATTAAAAAAAAAAATGTGAAATAGATAATATACTCTATCGCCGGATTAACTCCGAAATCGCTTACTTTACTTCCATTCGTATAATGCAATCACCAGATTATGCTTCTCCGTCTTTTCAAACCACCGCCTATAAACTTTGATTTTTTTTTCTCTTGCTGCAATCAAGCTTGCGATGAGTATTGCGCCTCGAACGTCGCCTCACTTTCCTTTGTTTTTTCTTCTCAGTCGGAGGTTTACGCTTTGATTTCTATTATCGCGGCCTTTCGAGTGCAGACTTTCCTTCTTCGTCTCCGCACGAGCTTTAACGGTACGAAGATGTTTTGCTTTCTTTACAAAGAGTCTCAAGATCACTTTGATTGGTCCTTGATTTTAAGGCTTCTTCTTTGTTTTCCTTTCAACATCGAGTAGTCGAGATTTGCGCATTATATTGATTCCACTGGTTTCTATTGTTCGTTTGTTTAGTCAAAGCAAATACTCTTTTAATTAACACCGAAATTGCTAAAAGTACTTCTCTAGTTTTTCATCACAATACATTACGCGTGACCAACGAAACATCCTTTTAAACATTTGTTCTGCTCGTGTACTCTCTAGCTTATCAGCGAATGTTCCATACACGCATTATCTATAATTACAATCGCTTTAATATTAATTTAATTATGCTCGTATATTTTTTGCGCCAAGCCGCGTTGCTATTTATTTATGCAGACAACTTTTATTTCGACCTCAAAATTCAAAGTACGTTTTCTTTTTTAAACGGCGAGCACATAAATTTCCGTTATTTGTCGCGGAAAATTTAATTAAAAGAAAAAAAAACAACTTTTGGTGACCTTCTCATCTTTGCACATCCCACAACAACACGGGTAAGCAAAGATTGACCAAACTAAAATTCCACTTTATAATTCATGTAATTAAAATTTAAACCTAACATACATCGTTACCCGCAGTAAATCCCAACTTAAACATGTAGAAAATGTTACTTGTTTTTAATTTCACTTTTCATAATTTACTTAAAAGCAACTATTTTTAAATTTATTTACTCGTCCTAACAATCACGATCTCAAACACACATTTTGAATGATTTTTTCTCTTTGAATATACAGGCTAAAAAATCGGGCTCGCGCGAAATATGAAATAAATCCACGACGGTGAAAAATAGAGGTAAAAGCTTTTTTCTCTCTCCCTACTTCGGCGCGAAACGAGCTTTGCGTAAGTTTCCGGTACTGATGCCAATGCATGACGCGCTATTTTCGACGAGCTTTTAAGAGCAGCGCCGCCGTTACACTGCGTGATTCCCGTAAAAAAATCAACGAGTTTTCAGTAGTGCCCTACTTTTTTTACAGGTGCATTAAGGGCATGCGAAATGAATTTCGGCATGAAAGGGTCAAAAAGTTTTGGTAATTTTCGAACAAATTTATAATAATTAATATCATTCGATTTTCAAAGCAAAATTTTAAAAAGAACGAATTCACAAATTTTCCAACTATCTCCAAAAACGTCTAAAAATTCTCGTCATCAATTGTACCCCCCCAATTTCCCCGCCAACTTTGCATCATCCCCGCGAGGGATTCTAGTGAATATTCTTCTTCAAATTGCATGAAGACGAATCCTCCGATAGGAGTTCATTTATATGCTATCCAGTCGTTTGTCTTTTCGCACCAATTTCCATTTGCGCTAATCTTCTCTGATCCCGTTTTTTCCAGCTGAGCTGGCGCCTCGAAATTTATTTTTTCAAGCGCAATTCGCCCGCAAGCCGATGATATATATCATTAACAAGGCAGCGGATGGAAAAAAGCCAATTACAGGAGCAGGAGGAGGCTCTTTACGAGGTAAGAGAAACGAGGATCTGGTCTGACGCAATTTTTAATTTTCAAAGTTATTTCTTTCCTCGCATTGATACCTGATCAATTATTGACTTTACGCTTATCAGTCATCATTTATGCGTACGATTAATTGATTCAATAAAAAAAAAGTCGAGGACGAAAGAACAGTTAGAATATACAACTAAGTTGCACGTGAAAAGGCGACAAATTTTCTTAACTTTCCAGGTATTAAGACTTTATATTGCCACTATAAATAACTCTGGAATATAGTTTTGAAAAATATTATGGCGGAACATCTAGACGCGCCATCAACTGCGCCATTTATCGTACTGTATTTCATGTCAGCGAAACTTTCGCGCACCTTATATAACTTCTTTTTTAAGACTTCATCACACGTGACACACAATCCGAACGTACTCGTGCGCGCTTCTTATACTTTCAACGTTTCCTAAAGTGAAGTGTCGCGGAAAGTAGTCATCAAAATTTATTTCTATTATTTGTGTGTTGTAAGTCGTGCAGATTCGGAATTCGGTAGAAATTTGCACTTTTTTAACAATAAGTAAACTTAAAAAAGAAATAAAGTATAAAGTTTCGGATGATTTCTCAGTATCGCTACACGAATTTTCGATTTTCCAAATTATTTCGCAAGCTTCAGCTAGTGCAATCCTTTGTTAGTTCGGCTTATCTGATTACACGGAACAAAAACATCACAACATCTAAATCAACTTTTATTTTCGTTCCGCTACACTGACGTCCCAAATGCAACATTAAACAGCTGAAAAATCCCGTCTACAGCGCCATCCTATATAGCCTCGCACGCAAACTAACTGAGAGGCAATCCGATTTGAGCGCGAGGACTCGGGGCTCTATTTGTTCTGGCTGTCGGGACGCGCGGATCATCCTGTAATCGCCTAATTTGAAGGTTGAGCGGCCTCGCAAAGATTACACGAGGGCGGTGCCATTAATAATTGAGGACGACGAGGCGCAAGCTCGTCGTCTGCCTTTTTTGTCCTACTATATATCCCGTGTCGTTCGTTTGATGAGACCGGTGAATTTTTAAAGTTTAACGGAGTAAGTTTCGAGGCTGCTCGATTATCGATCGATATAGAGCCGTTAATGGTAAAAAATTGCTTTAAAGTTACGTCTTTCAAGAAAATTGTGATCGTTAAAAATTTTGTAAGCGAAACCGTTTAATTATATATCATCAAGTAAAACGTAAAAACACGTATACTACGCAATACGCTAAGATAAAACAAACTCCATCAGACTAAGTATGTGGATATCGCAATCAAGCCAATTATCTAAATTTCGATGCTCATTAGTAAGTGCAGTCCGATAAGCCGAGCGTGAGCATAGAGGAGCCAGACACCAAGTCGTCTACTATCCATTCGTCTGTTTATCCAGCTTTCCATCTAGCCCTTTGCCAAGTCTCCCTCTATACTTCGTCTCTGTCGTTTTATCTCTACGTTCTCTCCCTCACCTACTCCCGATATCCCTTAAAGCCCTCGAAGTTTAAAGCCGACGGCCGGATCTCTCTTACTTTTTTTTTCACCGCTAACGGAGTTAATCGAGTTTTTGGGATTCGCACGAGAGAAAACATTGACTTTTCTATACATTGATGTAAACGAGTCCAACGCGATTCCGGCGTGGGCGATGAGTAAATTTCGTTATCGCCTATCGACGCGCGTAAAGAAATATGAGCACGAGGTTATTTTTAGTTTGAATATACGTGGGAGAGAATTATGAGCGAGTACGTTTTGACGTATGATTGCAGAGTATATACCGTAAAAAAAGTTTTCACATTCAATTTATATTTAGTTTTCAATTTCTATGCGATTTCAGGTTTTTCCTCAGACTTGATTTAAAATTGACTGAAAATACAAGAAACTTTTGGATATAAAAGACAACTCGCAAACGAGATTACATAGCCTGTCCTTGGTAAAAAAGTAGAGAAGGTAGAGAACTTCTTATCGCTTGGAAGTGTAAACACTCAAGTTGTAATCTATACGTTACAACTTTAAAACTAGCTTTCTCACTGATAACTTATATCGTCAGATAAGATACTATAATCCAATTCCTACGTGTACCGAAATATAAAAAGGCGCTGCATTATTCATGTATACACAATTAGAAGTGAGCCGTCAGATGTTAGTAGTATAATCCTGACTTGAAATATATATTGCTGCAGATAATTTCTACATGAAAATAAAAATAAAAATTGCAAAATGAAGCATCGAAAATTGACAATTTCCCGTATAACAACGATAGAACGACTCATCCCCGTGCGAAAAGAAAAAATCTTCTCATCCACACACGCCAGACTATTCCACACCCCACACAAAAGAGATCAGAGCAGAGCCAAACTCGAGCCGCAGCGCCGGATTTCCCGGGGCCAATATTCTTTATTTATGAAGACCCTTAGCCCCGGCGGCGCGTCAAGAGCCTCGGCCAATATCTATGATAATGCGCGGTGGAAAGATCGCGCGCACCCTTATGCGCATTTCGCGGCTTGCGCAAACGAGGTCACACCCCCCTCTTCTATTCGACGTTATGTGTATACCTTTGACTAAATGTCTCCGCGACGCTGTATATCGTTCTTTTGTGGGGGTGTATATATACGCGTGGCGTCTGTTTTTTTTTTATCGCCAGAGTATGATATTTATTCATGGGGTTAGGCTTGAGAGTGCAGGTGGTCGAGAAGTTTATAGAGGTATGGTTACGGTAAAGTATCTTTTTTTTCGAGAACGGATGCGTTTTAAGTATAAAAACATTCACATCTCCCCCGTTAAAAAGTACATTGATATTTATCTGGATAAACTTAAGTTTTTTCGTCGAACGGCGTCGCAAGCTTTGCCAAACAATTTAGCATTATTTGCGCGTACTTTCGGACCAAGCTTCATCTCCCCTGTCCTATTGGTCTTTCCACTTCAGCGGTACTTTATTTACCCGAGGCTTCGATGCTTACAGCCAACTCGCTATTTCGAAAAATGTTTTTTCCTTCAGAGCAATTTATTTACATTACACGCCGACGAAACTTCGTTACTTGCTTCGTATAATCGAATTCGAACTTTCTCATGATTGGACTTTTAACGCCGCTGGAAAATTGATCATGCGACTCTAAGCCAAAATTGACCTGCGACTACACCTACGAGGCATTAATCGCTAAATAATCGAGCAGCCTTAATAAACAAATGATAATATACTGAAAGCACAGATTACTTTCAGACACAAGTACAACAATGATAGTTACATATGAATATTTATTTACGTATTTATTTGAGTATCGACTTTCGCTCGTGCATATAAGTACACCAAGTACGCCTAAGATTCTCTTCTGCTATTCGAGGACAATAGAACGTGAATCGAAATCACTCCGTCTTCAATACTCCGCGACAGCAATCAAGCGGAAAATGCTCCATCAAAGAAAAAAGGTAAAGCATCTCTAGGCAAACAGCCGCAAGTAGGTGCACCGATCAAAAATTTGCATAAGAAAAAAACGTCGGCGAAAAACAGTCCGACGACATCGATCCACGGAGTATATAGATTTGACCCCGAGAGAGCCAAGAGAAATCAGAGAAAAGTATATAGCGACGAGGAACTTTTAGCCTAGACGGATTATACGTACCCGCCCGGAATCACGATTTGAAGGAGTCGGGACTCCAGTAGTGGCAGACGACCTTCTTGGAACAAGACTGGCGGGATTAGGAAGAAGAGAGTCGAGTAAACCCTTGCCGTCGTTATTTCTGCGGTGGTAGTTGTATAGGGCTAAATTTTTCTCCGAAATAATTTAGCGAACGTCGCTCACACAGGATACTTTTACTAATAATTTTTGACTTTTGTGTTTGATAGCGAACGATTTATTTATCCGTTTACTTTTCATCCTGTACTCTTGAAAAAACGTAAATAAAATTTGTTTGAAGTGTTTAGAAACCTAATATGATCCCTGGTCAAGCTTTGTCTGGTTTACCTGTTAAGTTACCTGTTAAGGCATAAATTGCAAACTCTATATCGACAAATAATATATACGTACAGCACGGAATCGATGCAGGCGTAATAATTTTAAAATATTCATTTAATTTCTAGAAACCTGTAGAGAAGAAACCCTTGTCTCGGTATAGTTTGTATAAGATTGCACAAACGTAATCTACATTACTATAACATATATCCCATATTCAAATATTGGCTCCTTTAACCGCAAACAAATATATGCAAATATGTTTGTAAAATTCAACTCCAAATAGTCTAATATATACGGTTGGCACTCCAGAGATAGCGAGCCGCATTTGCCGCATATACGGTCTTTAGTGCAAGCATATAATATTACTCGAAAAAAAAAACAAAAGCTGTAGGGCGTATGGAAAATTTTCGCGCATTTTACGATCGAGAATCCGATGCCATAAAAGACTCAACCGCCGACCGCTTACAATCGACGTTTTTAACGAGCGACACGTATAGATATGTAGACTATATATGGATTCTTTGTAGTTTTCAAGAAATATGTGTGATATGCCCTGACGCGTATAGGTATTCACTGTTTACTGAATAGCCAATAAAATGATCTGGCGAGAAAATAAATGTAGGCCAGAACATTTTTTCTAAAAATTAATACTAGAATATTATATTAAGTTCGAAAATGAGGAGCAACTATTCTCTCGTCGCCTGCTCTTATCTAAACTAGCATCACAAGACTCTCCTCTCGCTCACACATTCTTTCTCCCAGCTCAGACGTTCAACTTCGTTGGTATAAGGTACAATGCAAATAAGGGTTCACTCAAGTATCCGATCAAAAGATCGAGTGACTGACATTCAAACGTCTCTACGCCGCGTACCCGTATATAGCGACAAAAAGCCCTTTCGACTATCTATATACGTACAAAAGACGATCGCTCGCTAACGTATCTACATACACACACACACACACACATATTAGCTCCAGAAAGGAAGTAGAGGCCCGCACGAAACAGAAACACACGGCAGCAATCGACGAAACGAGGCCGGGGCACTTTGTTCCTTCCTAGCGCGCGAGTCTGGAGGTGAGATCGTAAAGAAGACTTTAGCGCGTCCCCTTTTTACGATCTACTGCCTGCCTAGATTAGATGAAATCGAAGTTCCGCCGAGAGAGCTATCCTCGCCCGCTCTTTGCTTATATTATACAGTGAGTCGAGCGTTCGTTGGGCGAGTCTCAGTTTGATTCGTATATTGAGGGAAAGGAAGAGAGAGAGAGAGAATTGAAGGGAGTATAGTCAATGTATGCAGAAGCGCAAGATTTACTTTTTTATAGATTATGATTGAATATATTTGATTCAAACGCGTACAAGTTATATTTTAAATGTTCGTAGTTCTCTTGTCAGTTCGCGTTCAATTTTCTAGTGGCCCATATCTCATGAACGTCTGTAAGTGATCCCCTGGACAGCCATAATATTCGTCGAGCTTGAGACTACGATTCAAACATTTCACAAACTTTTAATCAGTATTTTTAATCTCTATTATATTGTTCAAATAGTTTTTTTCCTTGAACACGTGTTATTTGGGAATTCAATATGTTTGCATCGGTATACTAAAACCATGACTTATTAAAATCTAGAAAGTGAACCTTCTTCTATCCCATTATATTTTCAAAGATTATAATATGCACGCTTATACGAATGTTCCTTTTTCATTCCGAACTCTTTTCATTTTTTGTTTTCAGTCTTTTGAATTGTACGGCTTTCAAACTCTTCTACAGCTTCTAAATAATATTAAAAAATTACGAGCCCTCAAGATACGCCCACGCAAGCGCTTTTGTATACGTTCTTGAGCCGTCGTTTTTTATTTTTTGCAGTGCTTCTATTTTCAAACTTCATAATCCCTTTTTCGATCACCCCACTCATTATTCTCTTTTACAAACTTGTTTTAGCTGCTCGTATTTTGAGGTTGTTTTAGAAATGTGTATAATTTAAAATATCATCGCAGTGAAAGACACATTTATTGAGTTGAGCTACTGCTACGAACTTTATCCTTAATTTAGTGACAATTTCGCATGTATACACTAAGCTAAGCAGAAGTCGCAAACTCAAATTGACTCGAGAAACTTTCCAAGCTTATAAAGCTCATTTTTTTGCCGTCTCACTTTATAAGCCGAGGTGAGAAAAGTCTCTCTATTTAAATCTTGGAATTTACTTTGACTTCTCGATAAAAGTGGGTGTCGAGCAATCTAAAATAAACAAGTTGTTAAAAAAAGCTATGTGCGTAATTTGGTCTCTAACTATACGAAAGCTTCTTTCATAAAAGCGACGAAAAAAGTTGTAAACTAATTAGTCAACGATACCAACATGATTCAAATTTCAAACTATATACTTTTTCTTCTATTAATAAATCACTCTCCCGAATAACGCTCATACGCAAACAAAACCATCAGCAATAACACCGGCAATTCAGCCGTCAAGAAGGCCGATGGAAAGGACCTTCATTAAACGTCGACCAACACAGTCAGCCGCTTATAAACCCCTTCCGGAAGCTTAATTCCTGTCTTACGCACGAGCAGCAACGCAAAAACCATACCGCGTCTCGAGGCTCTGGTACTCGTTATACAAGGGCTCAGCATGTGACGTAACTAACCTCGAGTTCACGGTTATCAAACGAAGCAACAGCAACGCTCTCGAGGTGCTTCTGAGAATTCTGAGCGCCTGGGTTACACGTTGCATCAAACCGCCCCAGCACTTATGCCAAAAGGAGCCAATTCTACAGTGAGCAAGCAAGTCTCGTTCTCTATCGCGTTGCCTTGCCACCCTTTCGTCGTATAGTGCCACACTGACTAACTCCCATTTATCCGATAAGACGACGACGTTTCCACGTAGACTTTGCGTATATATATCTAGGTATACAGGGTCGCACGAGCTGCTGGATTCTTGAATACGAGATTGTACAAGCTAATTATTGTAATAAAGCGTTAACTTTTCATACTGGTTATGAAGTTGGGACACGTGGGTTCCCTCCTTTCTTGTGGTAAATATATTGTATGGAGTATTCGTGTATACTGTTCTATACTGTTGTTTGTTGGTAATTTTCCGATCATAAATAAGACTTTTGTTTTATACCCAGACAAAGACGTTCTACGCTGTGAATAATTAAATGTTACAAAAGTGACGTAACTATAACGTTTGTTTAACAAAAGTGAGAAAAGCTCTTTCTGTATCAGGCTTCGCTTGCCTGGATTTTCCCAATAAGTAAGGGCAATAAACTTTTTCATAGCAAAGAATATTTCAATAGGTGAATATATAAAAATAAATAAAATTATGAACATTGACCAATACTTACTATAATTATTCAAAAGCTCCATTACTGCAAGATAATATAATTTGTTAGTATATACTATTATTTATTCATACGCATATGCAATCGCGAATGAACAATCCTTTAGCCTGCGCAAAAAATTACAATAGTTAACTCTGTTAACTACCTTTCTTCGACTCTCGTCGTCGATCGATTTCCCTCGTTTTTCTCCTCGATGCAACGAGCATCTGGAGAGTGTTTCTACGATTATAAGACGAGAAAGCGAATACTGGCCGCGCAGCGCTCGCACCATCAATTCGCCTTGGCTCCCTTCCCTACATACAGTCGACTGGCTCTCGTGAGGCTGCGCGCCCTATAAAAAATGTCGTTACGGGAAAAGTGAAAAAATACAGCTTCCCCGATAGAGCGAAGTTGAAGCTTGTTTTAGTTTTAATGAATTTATTACAATAATTTAAGTATAATTTCACATCTTTACTAATATTTTAGAAAATTGGTTTTCTGATTTCTTCAGAAAGAATGTTGTTAATAAACTTTCTTTCCGAAGCGACATTTCAAAATAAATATACACAAAAATAAGTTCATTGTTAACCTTTGGTGAAAATTAAAATCAGGCCCATCCTACGCTTCAAGGTCAGACTGTAGTTTCCTCTCACAAGCGACTTAAAAAGCCTCTTATTAAATAATCGAGCGCCACTTTTCCAGAGGGGTCAACTTCTTTCCTCTTGTACGCTTTACGTGCGTATATACATAGAGAAGAAAAACATTCGAAAGAGGTCGAGGGTACTTTTCTTTCAACGCGACACTTGTTTACCCCGAGTGGTTGACAAGACGTTTTTCAGATTATTAGGTGTATAATTTACAATTATAGTTTTTACCGACATTTTTATCGAGCTAGAACTTCCAGTTAAAATAATTTACTTATCGACACATTACACGAACGCAAAATTCCTAGGTGTCTACTCGGTATACAACACGACCTCGAAAGCTCCCCCTCATATCTGCGCACCCGCACGTCCACGCGTGTACACAACAACGGGACCAACGGGGCTAATTATTGCTCAGCAAGACGATATAGGGACAAATAACGAAAATTTAGGAGGAAAACAGCGTTCGCTTCCTGCGCACGCTGGATAATAGGCTGAATTTCGAAGCGTAATGAGCTCGTAATTTTCGAGCGCCGATGCAACAGCAGCGCCTGCGGCTACTTGCGTATTAATCTAGCTGGGCTCTTGTGTGGCCTTCTGGTTAACCACTAAGAGTAACGGAATTGCTGGTTATGTACTTTTGGTGAATGTGTGGTGTGAATATAGAGGTCATTCGTATAGCTGTCTTATATCAGCCAGTAATTTCAAAATTTTGAAAAACAACTAAATTCGTGCTTTGGCAATAAGATTATAACTTGATGAAAAATCTTTTTGCTTTTATGTATACCTATTTTGGGTATTTCTCAATTTTGAAAATCGCAAACCATTAAAAGAAAACACGAACAAAAATCCTTACTTCACATCCGAAACAATGCGCGCCTTTATCTCGGAGAAAGCCAAAGCTTGGAAAAATATACGCTTGTCTAAAAAAAACCAACAACAAAAACAGTAGCAAACCACGCTGCAAAGTCAAAGACTAGCCGAAAACAATCGAAAGTATTAGAAAGACTGGCTGCCGGAGTAGTTAGTCGTCCCTACCGTGCGTGTATGAAGAGGGAGGGGTAGGGGGAGAGAGAGAGAGAGAAACAAAAGGGGATAGACATTAGGTCGACCTCGACCTCCTTTGCGCCGGTCCTGGAGCACTTTATTTCTCTTTTCCGCGCCCGCGGCTGAGCTTCTCCTTCTTTTTCTGCGATGTTAAATATTGTTTTCCTCTCCTTCATCCCTTCGAGCTCTCGAGTACGTTTAAGGACACGGGCTAATAATAACGTTTTTTTAAAGAGCCCAGAGCCTCGTATTTCCTTGGCTACCCTCTGTCACTCTCTTACTTTCCGACGACGTCTATGTTATATATGCCTGCGTAATACATAATTTTTTTTTATGACAAGTTGTCTTGGAATTTGAACAAATTTGTTGATGCTGTAAAGCTAAATGACGCGTGTTTTGTTCTATACTTAATTGCGCGAAGTTGTTATCCCGCCATGAAGTTTTCGCGACCGACCAGATACAGTATGTTTTCACTATAAACTGCATTATATCAATATACAAGGGGGGGGGGAATACAAATCGATGGACAATTATATGCGAGCAATTGTGAACTTCATGAATATGCAATGATGAGTCGATTATAATTAATGTAAAATGAAACAATAACTGCTTGCATTTACTTTGTTTAATATAGCGTAATATTTAAACACAATGACTTTGTCCTCGTAGCTTATTTTGAACACTCTTTAAATAAAGTAACTCGCGTAAAAATAGTTTTTGTAATTAATTATCTCATATTATTATGATTGTACCGCCAAAGCTATACTGATTGTATAAGTTGACCCCTCGTTATATCGTTTAAATGGGCCGCGCTTCGGTGTCGCCACCTTGCGGCATTTACTGAAACTACCGCAGCTCACACATGCGTCGATTGATAAAATGGCGTCCAATTTTACCGCACGGCGGCCTCAGTAATCATCAGCTCAGCCTCATCAGTGTCTCTATGATGGCGTTCGTCGTTTGACGTTTCCGCGCGCGACGCGTTTCTAATACCTCGCAGAGACTTTTGTTTTACTTTTCTCCGGGAAACGTTGCAACAATGTCGAAGGCGAAGATCAACGCAGAATGGCGAAAACGCGTGAAATCCGAGTACATGAGACTGAGACAGGTGAAAAGGTACAAAAGAGCCGACGAGGTGAAAATCGCCTGGAACCAGAACCGCAAGGTTATGACAGGTTAGTTATGTTTACACTTTGTATCTACTCTCTGATGCTTTTCCCTCCAAAACTGCATATTGTTTATAATAACCAACTGTCTCGTTCTATTGTTCATACTTTTGGTTTATTCATTTTCGCTCAAGTTTTATTAACTGCAGTTTGGTCGAGACAATTGAAAATAAGCTTGATTTTGGAATCCAATTGAACACAGCTCGGTGAAAGTACAAAAGAAATTTATTTTTCTTACTACTGACATATTTTATTAATAAAGTCTGATTATCAACAGAACTTTTGGATAGCGAACACAAAAGATGGGCAGACTGCAAGGCAATGTGGCTGGCGATGCAGGACGTTCCAGCCCACGCTTCCTGTATGAAAAAGGCTGAAATATCCAGTTCTGACGGAGATGTTCAATCCTGCCCTGTAAAAATCATCAATGCAGTTTCACCTATTCCAACAATGTACACATGGGCCCCTATCCAACAGAATTTTATGGTAGAGGATGAGACTGTTCTTCACAATATTCCTTACATGGGTGACGAGATTCTTGATCAGGATGGCACATTCATCGAGGAACTGATTAAGAATTACGATGGCAAAGTACACGGAGATCGTGAGTCAGGCTTCATGGATGATTCTATATTTGTCGATCTGGTTCATGCTCTCATGACTTACGACAAAGAGGACAAGGAGAAAGAAGCTCCAGCTAAGAAAGTAAAACTTGACCTGAAGGAAAAAGAAAAAGAAAAAGAAAAGGAGAAGGAGAAAGAAAAAGATAAAGAGAAGGAAAAGGAGAAGGACAAGGATAAGGACAAAGACAAGGAGAAGGAGAAAGAGAAAGATAAGGAGGAGGAGAAAGACAAGAAAGATGAATCCCCAAAGACTGAAATTAAAGTGGAAGACAAGGAAGAGGCAGCGCCTTTCCCATCGATGCAAATTTTCAGCGTAAGTAGTGTTTTTCAAGTTTATAGATCTATTGAATGTCACTGTATGACTAATACAATTAATTTTGAAACAGGCAATATCCAGCATGTTCCCTGACAAGGGTAGGCCAGAAGAATTGAAAGAGAAGTACATTGAACTTACAGAGAGGTCAGATCCAAATGCACTACCACCTGAATGTACACCAAACATAGACGGTGTAAATGCTAAGAGTGTGCCAAGAGAACAGACAATGCATTCATTTCACACATTGTTCTGCAGGAGGTGTTTCAAATACGACTGCTTTCTTCACCGTAAGTTTTAAACTATATCTATGTATTTAGCTATTCCAATTTCTATCAAAATACTAAAAGAAACAATTTTTTCACAAAATAAGACAATATTTTTCTAAGTTTTAAACAAATCAGGTAACTTTATTCAAGCAATTGAATAGTATAAAGATTGTCAATTGTAAGAATGTTTAGAAGTCTTATTTTATACAAAAAGTTAATTTTCTTTGAGTAATCATATATTAACCAGCTAAAATTTTTATTGCTTATCGTGTATAGACACAAGGGGAAGCTCACCACAAGGTAACAAAAACTATCTAATCAAAAAGCTTTCTATATGTTCAGCACCAAGAAACATCAACCAGGACTCTCATCTTAGCAATCATTCATTCATTGCTCATCGCTGTGTCTATGTGACTCTGTCGTGATCTTTAGATTGAAATGACAAATGTCTACTTCTAAGCACTAATAAATTTTTTCTCTTTTTCCCAGGTCTACAAGTTTGTCATCCTGGACCAAATCTTCAGAAGCGCAAAGGTCCAGATCTCAAACCATTTGCTGATCCTTGTGGCACAGAGTGCTACATGCATTTAGAAGGTATCAAGGAGAAACTCGCAGCTCAGGCAGCTGACATTAAGGAAGAAGAAAATGAGGAGAAGCGAGGTGCACCGAGAAAGGTTCGCAAGCAGGCCAGTGTTGATTCTGGCAATGAGGCCAGTAGCGAAGACAGCAACGACAGCAATAAATACAGCCAAGGTGGCAGTTGTCAAGGTATTTATAATATTCTCTAACACTTCTTATAATTTTCCATATTTACTTAGCTCCTCAATCACTATATTATAAATTTCGCAGACTTTAAACAAAACGTGAACCAAGACTCTAAACCAGATGAGGATGCACTGCAGGATCAGTTGCAACCGGACCACCAGACGCCCTTCTCTTTGCTCGGAACACAAGAGAACCGCATCAAGACGGAAAGCGAGCTCTCATGGACAGGTTCCGAACAGAGTCTCTTTCGAGCGCTGCACAAAGCATTTCCAGGAAATCCTTGTGCTCTAGCGCAAATCATGCTCACGAAAACTTGTAAGGAGGTCTATGAGTTCTCGCAGAAAGAGGACAGCGATATCCCGGCGGTGGAAAGCCTCAAGGACTTTACACCACCGAGAAAGAAGAAGAAGAAGCACAGGCTTTGGTCTATGCATTGTCGCAAGATTCAACTCAAGAAGGATTCTGGTGAGTGCAATGAAAAAAAAGCAACGAGTAGAAGATTAATCTAAATAAGTTATACGGATTTATTTTGAAAACATGAATAAAATTCTCATTCTTTTCTACACAGGAGCGAATCACGTGCACAACTTCGCCCCATGCGACCATCCAAACCGACCATGCGACAACTCGTGTCCCTGCATTCAAGCACAGAACTTCTGCGAGAAGTTCTGCCAGTGCAGTAGCGAATGTCAGAATCGATTCCCGGGCTGTCGATGCAAGGCCCAGTGCAACACCAAGCAGTGTCCCTGTTATCTGGCGGTACGCGAGTGCGACCCCGACCTCTGTCAGACTTGTGGTGCCGACCAGTTCCACATACAGAAGATCTCTTGCAAGAACGTCAGCGTTCAGCGGGGACTTCGTAAGTTGATCAGTTTTTCATGTTAAGATTTTATTAAAAAATTTCCATTTATTAAAGATTAATTTTGTTCATAGATAAGCATCTACTTATGGCACCATCAGACGTAGCTGGTTGGGGTATATTCCTGAAAGAATCCGCCGCTAAGAACGAATTCATATCAGAATACTGTGGCGAGATTATCAGTCAAGACGAAGCTGATAGGAGAGGCAAAGTTTACGACAAATACATGTGTAGTTTTCTATTTAATCTTAATAATGGTACGTAATAATATACATTTAATGCAAATTGTTTTATGTAAAATGAAGAATTATTCAATGAGAGTGTATTTTTTATTCCAGACTTTGTTGTCGACGCTACAAGAAAAGGAAATAAAATTAGGTTCGCGAATCATTCGATAAATCCAAATTGTTATGCCAAAGTTATGATGGTGAACGGCGACCACAGAATCGGAATATTCGCCAAGCGAGCGATTCAGCCAGGAGAAGAATTATTTTTCGATTATCGGTACGTACTTGAATAAAATTCTGTTAATAACCTTTATTATCCGATACTTCATTACTGAACCTTTTTGCTTTATTCCTTGCAGATATGGGCCAACCGAGCAGCTGAAGTTTGTCGGTATCGAACGAGAAATGGAATTTTTGTGATAATGTTAAAGCAATTCAAATCAATCTTGGTTATTGAATTTGTCAACTTGGAACGGTATATACCTTTACGTTTAACAATACTTCCTTAACTCCAATAGTGACATCGTCATCCAGCAAACAAATAGATTTTATATACTTAAATAACTGAATAAAATCCATTTTTAAGACTAATAAAATGTTATTCTTCAAATAACTAATTTTTATCTAAGTTCTTGCAAATTAGACGCAAGTAAATTTCAAACAAGATTTAAACGACCAACTTTCCGATAATTATTTGTTAACTATTATTTTTTTTACTAAAAAAAATCTATAAACGTAAAATAAATTGTAAAATATAATGGTATAAATGACGATACTTCCTAATTTCCTACAATGAACCTCACTTCTGCAAAAAATCTCTTGCCATGTCCTCTCGCAACTAAGTACCCATGTAGGCAGATACGTGCATACATAGAAAGACGCGCTCGAGGCGAGGCATGCTCGACTGGAAAATTAATTAGTTAATTAACTCGCCTACTACGAAGCGACTGCTCGCTCGAAAAAGGGCGTCGAAGAAGAGTCGTTAAGTAGGACCATTAGCGCGCATTACAATTACATCGAGGCCGGCGCAGGCAAAAAGCGATGATGATTAGCATACAATGACGCGAGAGAAGCGCTTCCTCTCGAGCAGTGGTACTGACGTCTCTGTTACCGATTATCGTTTTTATAGGAGAATAAATATTTTCGGTTGAGATAGTTTTTCATGAACGACGTGAGAATTCGTAGAGTCATGAGAAATGATGATGTTGGGATGGCGAAAGCGCGCTGCTTTCTGACTTCGTGTATAATTGATGAATTAGAGTGAGCAAAATTTTATCGATTTTTTTTAGTAAAAATAAATCGTTCTAAAAACAAAGAAGAATGTCTTTATCCATTATAATATTGACAAATTTTATAACATTTACTCTGATGGTATAATTTAAAATTGTCTATCCAATAATCGTCAAACATTATAAATCACACAACAAAATCCTATAAACCCAACCAAAGTCAATAGCACTCATAACGTCAGACGACACCCATATAAGATCAATATCAACCGCATCAACAATCCGCATCAGTGACGAAACCGTCGAAAAAAAATCCGCCGTCCATTCACGCGAGTCAGTCACGCTCTTATAAGTATACAACCTCGCGTGATATATCCTCGAGTTAACTCTCCCGCACCCGACGACAGCCGCTCCCCCAAAAGAGTCCCGACTGTAAGTATGTATACGTGTATCGTCGATATCCATCGATGACTTTATCGAAGAAATAAGTAGACCAGCGATAGCGTCCGAGCGCCGAAAGATCGATGGGCTCTCGAGTTGTGGAGAAAGTATTATGGGGATGAATTTTTCATATACTGCAATTAGAAAGGAGTTTTCCTGAAAAATGAATTGTTAATTTACCGATTTGGCACGGGATTATATTGATAACGGTTACGAAATCTGAATGAGAAGGTATTTAATTATCTATGTTTTTTTGTGAAACAAAATTTTTATTTTTGTAAACGAAAAAATTTGTATAACTTTATTAGTAAAAATATTCAAAATGTCGCAGAAATGCGATTCAAATAATTAAATATACTTACATACTTTGTGGCACAAAGCACAACGTGAAATAAGCGCGCGTATTCGTTGATTTCAAATACAATGAGTTTTTAATGAATAGCATAATAGTCACAGCAAATAGAAAACGAGAAAACGTCTCGCGCTTCTCTCGACTCAGTCTTTATTTCGTTAATTAAAACGAATAGCATCAAAGCGACACAATAATTGCTTGGCATCATTGCGTCGCGGGAAAACCGAGCTTTAAATGTTTCAAACAAAAGATAGCTTTAACAAATAGCAATGTTTGAGCAAGCGAAATAGAAAACTGGATTTAAAATTTGACTTATACGTATAAAAGTTAATATAAGTTTGCACAAGTTACATGGCATACAGCTGGCTTCGTCAATAACGAAGCTGTCAATTGCAACGAACGCGGATATACACTTCCGAGAGTCCGAAACTATCGTCCATTCGGTACTGTTTCTTCTCTTTAATCGACGTATTTTTTTACCATCGATAAATAGGAATTTTTTAAACGCTAGAATTGTATTATTTTGGGTGGGGGCAATTTTTGACATTTTTAAATGTGTACAAATACAAGTAAAGAGAAATATTTTAATATTCATTATGATAAAAAGATATTAAATAATTGAGCTTACTTACAATTACTTGGACCTAATAAAATAACTGTACCAACGTTTCGTATATTTTAATTACCACACACTAGAAATTCCGTCACATATATCTGAAAAAAAATAAATATATATATTGAGATCGATTATAACTTTTATTTGTTAGACATATAATATGTAATACTGGGTTATTTGATTCAACTTATTCATCCATAGAAGATGATCTACGAAAAAAAATCAGCATTGCAATGAAATAATTAGAATCGTTCATTAATGTAATAAACCAGATTTTTCATGAGCACAAAATTAGCATTTCTCTAACCAGAAGCCTATTTTGAATCTCTTTCACCGAGTCAAGTACTAATCCCTGAATTCAATTAAAAAATGATTTTATTATACTAAACAAACTTTACTTTTCAACAAAAAAATTAAATATAAATAATAACAATAAATCACCACATGACCAAACTCCAAAGCCCAATAAATTACAAAATTAAAATAGTCTCTCCCTTACCCAACTACCTCCGAAAAAAAAGAAAATAAAAAGCTTCTTCGTTGCTGCGCGCGCGCCACGCGGTGCGTGCCATTGAGAAGCTCCGCGAGACTTGGTGGGGAGAGAAGCTGTTCGCTCGCGTGTGCAGCAGAGGCCACAGCCACCAGTTGCAGCCGTCGCGAGCGACGACGAGGAAGTCGCAAACGTGAATTCAAAGTGCGATATGTGACGGGTATTTTTTTCTTGGAACAAGTGTGGGTTTTTCTGGATCCAAAGGTGATTTGATGGAAAGGATGGTTTTAGAGTGATTGGACGGTTGTGTTGAGTTGGGAAATTGAAAAATTAATTTTATACTTCATTGGACTCGGATTATTTAATTTAAATTTTTTCGTTTTCAACTATATACACTTTACAATGTTGCCTTTGTGGGAAATCAATTAGAATCAACTCAAGTGAAACACAGGCTCATTAACTTAAAAACTTATTAATTATTCTTTTAAAAGAAATGAAAATGTTAGTATACTTGTATACAAAAGTTTCATGTAACATTTCTAACGAAATAGTGAGACATCTAACATCCATCCGATATATTCATGAAGCAGAAGAACTTTGAATTAATTTTAACTTAATGAGTCAAATTTCACTCAGTTTAAATATAAATGCGCGATCGTATATATAACGAGTGGTCACTTAAACTCTTTCACGGTGCATAAATTTTCGCTAATTCGAGTGACGATTCTGATATAGCGAGACCATAAGGAAAGTTATTATTTAATAAGTTTCTCACGCGGACATATCAATAAATATACAGCTGAATCCAATGAAAAAGTTCAAGGTTCTTGAGAGTCAACGTGGAAATCATCCCTACGTCTTTTTTTATACGCGGAACGAAAATTCTAAATATACGCGTGAGATGCGTGCGCGTAAATATAGCTATAAAAAATGTCTCCAGCGCGGGGTTAATAAAGAGGTTAATTAAATTCTTCTCGTATACAAAACACAATTCTATTTCAATGTAACGAAAAGTAACATTTTTGTCAGTCGGCCAAGTCTAGGCTTGGGCTATCCTATACGCAACGACGATTTTCGGACGTGAGGGACAACTAAATGCTCGGCATTTATGACGTGCGATTTGATATATCAAACGGCGGGGAAAATAATAGGAGCTGACGCTTTTACTATTTATACAGACTATAAATTGCATAAGGATTTTTGCTCTAATTTACGATTTTCCAGATTTCTTTTTTTAATCCGACTCGTGTATATAATAGCCGAGACTTTATAATTCTTTTAATTCAACATCTTTGTGTAGAACAAAGATTAAAATTTGATTTTTTTCGTTTTGCTTCCGAGATCAAAGTGATTCTCACTGAAACTTTACGCTTATTACAGTAGGCTTCTTTGATCTTCCTTACGATGGAGTATCCCGATAATTACTTTCAATGTTTTTCATCGACGATCTATCATCTATAAAAAAAAAATTGATTTCACCTTAGAAACGACTATTTAACTTCTCAATAAAATTAATTAGCACACCATTCTTTACTACAGATCAAAACGGACGACTTTTAAAAAAACAATGGCAGTGCGCTTGCACTCGATGATGGAAGGAAAATATTCTTTTTCCCTATTAAAACGAAAATAACCTACTTCAGCCGACAATGGCGGTTCTATTTTGAGTAATTGACACTAGTCAGAGTAAATTTCCATTCTTGCTGTGTAGAGCAGATTTCAATTACGTTAGCTCGACATTAATAGCCTAAAGTGCATAGTCATCCGTTATTCCTTCAAAAATAGCTTGAACAAATCACGAGTATACGATATACACACCCTCCGAAGAAAGAAAAAAGCTCGTTCTCAGCAACGAATCGATTTCCCAGGTAATCACACTTCCAATCTCTCTAAAACTACAAGACACTCGCCGAAAAATCCAAAGGTACACGAAGTGCGTGCATCATCTTGGTCGGATAAACAAACGGGATAATGCAGCGGCTGAGCAACGCCGACAGCAGGACTATGTTAAGGCCGCTGTTTGCGCAGTGAATTGAAGAAGAAGAAGAAGGCGAGCGATAGCAAGAGAGAGAAGAGTCGCTGCTGATTGAAAGCCGATTTTGGCGCGGCGTTTATTTTGAAGACGAAACACCGTGAGATGGAGGAAGAAGGTGAGTCGATTGATTGAAAGGGGATTTAGGTTTTTTCAAGGGGGGTTTGTTTGCTTTTCGAATGACTTGTTGATGAGAGATAGAGGTGTTGACGAATTTTCGCTGTTGATTTTGAGCGGCTCACTTATCACTCAGTTCGACTGAATTTTCACTTTTTACGAGCAGTGAGTCACTCAAAGCAAAGAGTTTTCAAGATAAATATTTTAAAGAATACTTGTGTTGATCAAAGTCTCAAACTGGTTCTCATTATTCGTGGATAACGATCATAATGGAGAGAGAAAAAACTTCCTTTTATACTTTTAAGATTCAGTCACTAATATATAAATTATTCCACATAGTGATCGGGTTTTTAATAAAATGTATTTAAAACAGACTTTAACACTGTGAGACATAATGATGATATAATAGAAGGTATCAGTTTTAAGTTTGCCAAATACTCGCATTATTTCGACTCCCCTACAACTACTTTGATTACCAAGGATTTATGTTTTGGTCTACAATTGATGCACCTCGGAACCATTTGAAATATTACCGTTTCCAACGGCAAATGGTTATTATCTTGAAAATTAGTTCATAAACAAAATTTATGTTCCTCTACTGGTCTTCCCTTTGTAGTTATCGTAGAATGAACGATAAACAAAAGAATACGCCGTTGAAATTAATAAATAATAAGTCATTCGCATGAAACGCTTTTTTCAAAATGCTTAAGCACTATTCTATTGCTTTCCAAAGCCGTAAACATAGATTGAACGTGAATTTTAAATCCGCCCTATATAGTAAATATGTTCAGCATAAGATTTAAATGAAACCGGCTTTATTATTAATAAAACCGTAAAATATTGCAAGCGCAAACTTATCGAGCAATGGATTACCTTTTCATACTTTCTGCACACCATATAGCTTGCATTATTTTCCAGAATAAAAATGAAATTTTCCACGTTCAACGCTATAGTAAAGTAGGTTCTCTGCAAAAATTTCGTGCGAAAAACTCGGAATACTATAATAAGAAGCCTTATAAAGCTCACGAAAGGTCGTAAAAAGATCCGCTAGAATATCCTAAAGAATACGATGAAAAAATGATCTACAGAAACTTCTTCATTTGCATGCATAAGTTATAACATATTTAAATGCGAATGTCTCAGTCCTTATATCAAAATACTCGATCCAACTAAACTAACTCGACGGCTCACGTATATGCACTTGAAGCTATATACTTTATTCAATAAAAGGGAAACAATCAGCTTCCTATGAACTTGCTGCCGAAATTTTATGCAAATGTACCATCGTCTCGGTACAGCCCTTAAAACTTTCGACGTAAAATTTTACTTTGGAGAAGAGTCGAAACTTTGCTGCTGTATCCCTTGGAGAGGATATTGTTTTCGAATACAAATCAATTTCACTTTTCAGCTAAACACCGACTACTCGTCACTCCACAAAAGAAAACTTTTCATTCGAAACTACCTATTTTGTATTTTTCAAGATGTTACCTCAAAACTATAAATAACAAAGTTAAAAATTTTCTTCGACACCCAAGAAGCAACCTCACCCCCAAACAGACCGTATCTAGAACTTCTGATCAAATTCGAATTAAAACACCATCATCAGTATAGACTGACCAGACCTCTATACCCCTCGAAACAAGATAGAAATAAAAGTAAAAGTATATAGAAGAAAGGAGAAGCTCAAAGCTCGCGCCAACTTTATCCGAAGCGTATGATTGCGGAAGCTCGGGGGGTCGGACTTTCGGAGCTATTTGTCTCGCCGGCTGCGTATTTTACTGCGTCAACCCCTTGAGGGTCGTTTCCCTTCCTTATCTTGCGAGAGAGGCAAGTTTCGATATTCCTTATGTATCTCGAGCAACTTTTTCCACGAGGCTTTTCTCGCATAGATTTTCCCCTCGAACGTAAATGGGAATAGCGGAGACTCGCGAGTGTGATTTCCGCTTTGTTTGCGGTGCGCAAGGGGAATAAGGTGAGAGTAAATTCCGCGCGAGGCGACGGAATTGATTTAGAGCTGAGGTGATAAGACGACCCAGTTTTTATCTGTCGCGAGCTTTAATTTACCCTCTTGAGAGAGAATGATGCGCATTTTCGGAGAGCGTAAGTTATGAGGTTATGTTGTTCGAGGGTGAGGTATTTTTTTTTTTTTGTTTTCAATGGAAAATTTATTGGACATATTTGTGTTGGTCGTCATTGGTTTTTAAACTATTTTATCTTCAACGAGAAAGCAAAAGAAAAATACGAATAGCATTCGATAACAAGTTTAATTGCACCATCGACCTACATACACGTTATCGGCGATTATAGAAGGAAATTGATAAATTAGCAACTTCGAATTCGAATACACACAAGTCGCAGAGCTTTCTCAAAGAAGTCTGGCCGCCAAAGTTTTTATCTGATCGCGCGCTAGTTCGGCTTGAATTTGCGAACATACATATGCTGAACATCACTCAAACGTCTTCTCGAAGAGAAGTTTCGCTCTGTTACGACTTGAATTCCCTGTATATAAGCATATATTGTTAAAGGTAAATAGATGCTTTGAATTCTCGTATGAGCTATTGTGCGCATGTAAATGAAAATCTTTCGAGGCGGTTTGCAAAGTACAGTCGAGAGACATGACAATAGTAAACGTCTGAATCAATCATCAGAAACTGTAGCTAGAATCTGCTTTTAAAAGTAAAGCACGTCAGTATATAGGCTTTGAATTTTTATAAAATTCTTGATTTAGAAGTAAAAGTTACGACAAGATATATGTATAGGTATCAAAATTCGAAGTGATATACCGATCGCCTGGGACATATCAAATCATAAACCCACTTTGGCATACTCGGACTATATCTACTTTAAGTATATTACTTCCACGACATTTAAGGCTCAAAATCTCGCGCTCCCTTCGGCGAATTAATGGGGCTGAACGTTATGTCAATCAGAATCCCTTTTCATGTCGTGGATCTTTATACTTGGAACTTAATTCTGATGTGACTATGCGCGCCGTCATCTGGCGGAATTTATCCATCATTCCTTGCCAATATGCATGATGATTGAGATAGTGGGAAAAATTTCTTTTAGAATACTAGTCAAATGCTGATGAATGTCTCTTGTCATTACGTTCTTTTGTAAATAAAATTTAATACGTTGAATATTAGCAGGAAAACTCGAGAAAAAATCTAAACAATTTTTAAAAAGTATAATATAAAAAATAAAGTGTTTGTTAAACGAAAACATTTTCAACAAAATCCACATCGTGTAGTCACACCCGAAATAAAAAATTTAAATATTCGCATCCATCTCATATATTGATTCGCAGCCTAAAAAAAAAATGTTCCGAATCGACGAAAATGTAAATGCCACATTACGCATATGGTATAATATATAGGGAAAAATGCAAATTTGAAATATTACGTGACACTTGACAATATTTCGTCGATCTTTCGGACGACTGTTCGTGTCAGGCGTCGAATATATGTGGCGCACAAGACCTTTCGAATACCATTAGGGACTATGCATAATGTGTTAACCACTAAAACGATCGAAACGATAAAATTTTGGAGGATCGCGTCACTGGTAAAAAATAAAATTGAAATAGCTCAAATGCATGATCAGAATATTTTCCGAGAATTAAAAATATTCACACTTTCTCGATGTTTTTACTTACACGTACAATCAATTAGATTATAGATAATAATATAGATTCAAGTAATTAAAAGTCTTAAAAAACATAAAATCAATTTTGTTGCATAATCTTCATAATTTAAAGACAATAATAGAACTCTATTTTTACAAAATCATTTTGCGCATAAATTCAATACTACTCCTCGACGCATAATTTGCGTGTACAAAGAGAATCACGTTCGATTAATCGACAGAGCGTCGAATATGAAAACGTCACACAACAAATAACATCTGACAGCTCATATAACATTCATCGCTTTCATCATCGTCATTAAAAATCCAATTAAAAATCGCTTAAAAACGTCGATCAATCCTCATCTTTAAATACGATTCAGAAAGCCTTGGAATCAAAGCTAAAAAAATCATCCGGTTGTGAAAGACTATCAACGAACCCCCTGAGATAAAAAAAAAATGGCAGTCCAGCCAATCGGACGAAATTCTACATCCACCGTTTTATTAAAGTCTCGTATATAGAGAGGATATATCTTCATTTTATACATATATATATAACGACGTGTGCAACCCAATTCGCTTTCCACTGTCAATATAGCGTGGGTTTATTGCCACGGGGGGCCGGTTAGAAGTTTTTTTTTCGCTTTATAAGTTGAGGATGTTTTTCGCTTCCTCGAAATTGTTGTTTACAACCTACAAGACTTTTAATACGAGATACATGCACTCTGCTCTACGGTTTTAGTTTTAATCTTAAAAACGTAATTAGCTATGGCGTTTTTTACGATATGAAAAAAGCTCGCTCTATATCCATAAAGAAGATGCGTATTTTACGAGACTATACGTAATTTAAAACACTACATTTTTAATCAAAGTTTTACGCCGTATACTATACCGCCAGCATGAAAACTGAACTTGAGCATTCTAAAAGAAAATACGCAAAAAGTTTTCATGTTACGATAGTTATGCGTATATTAAAAACACTAATGTGTTTAATATAACACAAACTAATAAATGAGAAAGAATGTGAATACATGCAACATCCAGAATTTGCATATATAATTACACATCAACTGAATTAATGTCAAAACGTATTTTTTTGTATATAATAAATTCATTGAGGCCGGTTATATGCAAAAAGATAACAGCTATAAATTGTTTAAACCAAATGGCCTTTCACCCCGTAATAAATTAATATTCATTCAACATTCATATCTCATCGATCAAAAACGTCAATTCAGAGTCATAACGACCCTCCACACAATGCAAACGAAGGCTATAGCTCTGGTCAACAAGAGAAGCGCAAATATCACTCACGAAATAAAATATACTCATTATTTCACGGCACAATGGATCACACGTTTCCTCGTATATATCTTCGAGGTGGGATTTCCGTATAGCCAAATCGACCAAGTTCCCGCGACGGCCGCCGCACTTCTCGAGAATCAATTCGATTGTCACTGTTCCTGTCGTTTCTCGTCTCCTCGTTCTTGGACACCGCTTCAATATTGAGTACATCGGGTATTAGTAATTATAGGATCTCAAGACTGGATTGCTTTCTCTTTTATTCCATCACTTTACTATTATTTATTATACTATTTTAAATTAAGAAATTTCACTAAATTAATTCAACAAAAACTATGCAGATAATCTTTTCCATTTCTTTTCATCGCAAAAAAAAAATTGGCAAATGATCGAAGTACTTAAAGATAAGCACCGAGGAAAATAAATAGCCACACAATTATCCCAATATACAAGGCGCATCGCTCAGGGCTAAAAAAAATATATATTACACGGCCAAGATCACCAATCTTTCCGAACTGCAAACAATCCATTTATAACATCGCCGCAGCCACCCCCGAAAACATTTAGCACCCCATCCTGGAAAACTATACGCACACGTGCTCCGCAAGAAAAACACTCCGACATCATCGTCTACGAGATTCTCGTGCCGGAAGTACTTATAACCGGTCGTCCTCCGAAAAAATCAATCCTGCCTCCCCTTTTTTCACTCTTTCCGTCATTTCTCTCTCTTCCTCTCGTGTGTGTACACTAACGACCGACATGTCCGTAATGAAGAGACAGGCGCTTTGGAAAAAAAGCGTATAAGTATATATAACGCCGAATTGATTTACAGCGTTGGAAATTGATTTCGAAGCGCGTGAGCTCTCGCTTGTTTATGGATATCCGAGGAGTCTGGAAGAGAGTTCGAAGTGTGCGTGCAAGAAAAGGGAGATTCGCTTTTTTTCGAATCGCCTATCGCGACGTTTTACGAGCGGACTTTGTTTATATACTGCAAGCGAAGCTCCTCGCGTAATGGATAGGTCGATGGAAGGATCCTATACTGATTCCAGGATATTCGACGCCCTTTTCTACATCGACTTGGAGATTCGCTGGCGAATTGGATTTTTACCGTTTGATTACGAAATAGGCTTTGGATTTCAAGAGATTCGCGAAAAGGTCATGCAAATAATTAATTTAACCTTTTAGTCGCGAAATGGGTCTCAACTCGAGTATACTCAATCGAATGAGCTGCTACATTTTCTGACTTAACTTTAAATTAAAAAGAAAGCCCCGAATCAATTTTTGTGACGCACTAAAATTATTCACTTATTCATGATTAATAATCGACCTACTCGAGTTTTCAACAAGAAGAGTATATCCAACAACATTAAAATCGCAAATTTATCACCATCCAATTAAGCTAGTCTCCACAAATTATCCCTAAAAATTCAAACTAATAAAGTTCGCAGCAGTTCATCGACGCAACCGCCGCTCAATTGTCACAGCCGTAAGTACGCGCTTCGCGTACGCGAGCATCAATCAAGCTCTATAAACCCGATCATTCACCGAATCAACTTCACACTTGCACACGTCCCATCACAACCCAATGAACGATTTATCCGAAAAAAAACCTACTCCCCCCCCCCAAAAAAAACGAAAAAATCCTAGGCGTATATCGAGAGATGCAGGACGTATCGCCAGGGAATTGCAGTATATACGTGTATAGAGGAGAACGAGAAGAGACACGAGTTACGAGAGCGCGTTTAGGACCAATTGAGCTTGACCTCAGCTGGAGCGCTATAGCCAATTATATGCCTACGTGGTAATCGACGACGAATTTTCGCGCTACGTCGGCCGTGACCTTCGCGATGCCGCAGAGAGGAAGATTCCCCTTCTGACACGGGATGAATGAGTCGCTGAAAAGCTAGTGCCTGTGTTTTGCGGTCCGTTGGCCGCTCGGGACGTATTTCTGATTTGAATGAGGCGAAGGTTTCGTTGGAATGCGTAGCTTTAATTGATTACTTTCTATACTTCTTCTCTCAAATCACGAGAGAAATTATTTTGGATCGAAAGGGATCTATGCTTGAACAATTTTTCAAAAAATCTCACATCGAGATTTATGAATGTTATCGCATAATTAAAATTGATATCGAAGAATCAAACTTGGCAACAGTTTGCATAAAGACGTGCAGTAGACTAATTCAAGTAGACTCGGCGAATTTCCATTTTACAACGATTTTTGTTACGCAAAACACAATTTCGAGAAAACATTTAAAAATAGATTACATCAAGTCATAATTAACACATTCAATAATGCCAGAAGACAAACAGCTAAAAATAAAATTTATCATCATCCACCTGATGCCAGAAAGTTCAAACATTTATTAGCCCGTGAATAACTCAAGAAATCTTGAATAAACAAATACGCAAGCATAATCTCGAAATCTGACAAAAATATTTTCCCGCTCTATTTAAGGCACTAACAGGGGCGTTACTCTATACATAATACATCTGAATGCAAGGCATCAACAATAAAAGCGATAACGAATAAGGAGCAATTGAAAATTTATACCTTAATACCCCGGCAAACAAAAGTAATTACCCTAATATCCCGTAGTCAGGCGCCAAGCGAACTTTCCCGGAACACGGAATCTTTTACAATAATTTCTCGTAGCGGCCATTAGCGAGCGAAAGCAAGAAAAAAATTTAATTCCCGCTTAAACGCGCCTCGCTCATCTCATTTCTTCTCCGTCGCTTAAACATTGTTTGCCTCTTGTTGGTGGAACGAAAAAAAAATAGTCGAAAACCCGCGAGCTGTATTCGATTCTTCTCATTTCAGTCCTTTTGACGCTGGAAATTAAATGAGAAAATTGAAAAAGAGATTTAACCAGTTCATCCTCGGTCTTTTTGTCTTCCACTATGACCATTGAAGAATAATCGGACGGACATTCTTTCAAAGGGAATTTCGATACATCGTAATTAAGATTGGACCGGCTTTCCGAGCTCATACGACGAAAGAAAAAAAATTCAGCCGATATATTCAAGAGATAATAAAAGGACAAATAACCCAAAGAAAAACAAACAATCTAATTACACACCCGAATCGGAATGATCAAGCAATCCTTCAATCTCCGAACCAAGAACAAACTCAGCGTCAACAGCATAAATCAATTAAGTATAAATTAAGTATAGTCATCGCGCTTTGAGTGACTATCGTCACATTTAAGCTCTTTCGCTACTATAATTAATTCGTAATTGTCGCTGGGTTTTTCTGCTCTGCGTCTTTGCTCGCACTTTCTGAAACGCTGTATAGCCGAGCTAATTTGTTACGATGTATCGCAGCACGTGCGCGGTTCTCTCAAAATAAAGGCTATCGTCGCTTTATTGACGGTTAAAAGAGTTGGAGGTTGAATGTGCGATTTGTCCGAGGATATGTTGGACGGACGACTTGTTGGACACACGTGTCTGCTTTGGCTGATTGTTTCTGACTGGCTCTACGAAAATAAATTCCTGCTTCGAGCTGTTTCTTTTCGTCGGGATTAAAGAGCGATTTGTTGTTTTGTTCGTGCTTTTGATATTATTCATATTTCTTTTTATCTGCATTTGAGTAAATAAATGATTATTGTGATATTGTTATTACAACAAACTAATATGAATTATGATATGAGTAATAATTTATCTAATAAGTGATTCGTTCTACTTGTATATATACTTACTGAGAAATACAGTAACTTTAGTCGTGATTATTACAATCTAACACGCTATTATACAAATAAAGTTATTCGGTGCGCGTAATCTATATTGTTGTCATAATAACGGCAAAAGCTTATTATTGTGCATAACGATCTTCCAGGAAATACGATCCTCAACAATAACAAATCCATTGTATGCAACCGAATGAACTGTGACTTATTTAACAAGTTTACTTCGTTATTCTCAAATTCATGAATAAAACAACGAACAATAAAACGCTTCTTCTTTATCAACCCTATTATATTCAAACCTCTCGTCTCCCAGGCGCGGGTAACAACCAATAATAATCACAAAACTCCTTTCCTCTCGAGTCATTCTTTGCAATAAAATCAATCGCGGCGCCATTATCCCTATATATTAAAGCTCACTATATATCATAACCGACGGAGTCCAGTAAAAAATCCACGACGATTTCCGGCAGAATGAAATGAAAATAGGTTTGCGTTGGCCGGATGCCAAAAGTCGTGGCTGCAACGACGCGCGAATTTTTTCTTCGCGCGGGAAAAGCCCCGTCGGACGCCAAGTGCGTTTTCACACGCTTCGCTGAGATGACGGCTTATACTTATATATACGCGGTGTGCTTTATACGCGCGAACAATCGCCGCACGTGCGCCAAACTGACGTAAGGTTTTTTTTCGGGATGAAGAAGGATTTGGGGTATTCTAAGAAATGGGATTTTTGTAAACTTTGTTTTTATGTAAATAACAAAAAATGTACTCAAGATTTAATTGAATAATCTAATTTTCTTATATACAAAATGCATAAATTAAATAGTTTGATTCTATCTTGACGGATAATAAAATGTGATTCTGAATCGCAATGGTTACGACTCCTTTATGCCTCAAACGCAGTGCGTAAGTCCTTTTGTATATCTTCCAGTGCTCTCGGCCTCCGTATTATACAGCAAACTATTATCTCTATCGTTAATTTATTCAGCAAAAAAAGATCTCGGCGGTAAACGGCTTCGACCTTATCGCTCGAAAGAAGTAACTATTCCGCTCGATGTATATAGGGTCGATGAAGTCGCGAGCGAAGCGGCAATAAAAAAACGGCGCTGCATATACTTATCGTCGCGAACCGATGCCGAGTTGTTTGTTTATGATGTGGATATTGTGGATGTAGAGGAAAATAGAGTGAGGTTAGCGCTAATTATCTCGACCTGGGAGAAATATTTCTGTGATAATGGATATAAAGGGAAATTGTGTCGCGGAGAGAAGTAATGAGCAATTATATTGCGGCATTCGTTATTTGACTTTCGCTGAAAAATAATTAGAGCTTAGAGCCCTTGGGGTCACATTAGCACAAGCATTTCAGACCTTTGAATAAGTCTCTTGGCGGTCGTATTAGCGTGTTTTGCTGACAATTTACAGATGTATACATCACATACGTATTTATGAAAGAAAAAAGAACGTATGAATAGCGCTGGAAGAGGCAGCGTAGCTCTTTTGCAAAAATAAGATTCGCGACATTCGAAATCGTGCGTATAATTGTCTAATATGCAAGAGGAAACTTTTCCGGCGAACTGCAAAAATCACATACGGTATTACACATTCTTATGATTAAATAATTAATGCCTCGCAGGTATATCGATATTCAATAACATTATTATTATGCGCAAATTCAATTTCCGTACACCGGCATCGTTGTCATACCAAAAATCAATAAAATCATTACTGCACGTGTTAATTTAACAAACGACACGCATCAGCACAAACTTCCATCCTCACAACCGAGACGCATCCTTTAAAATAAATCCCAAACCTTCCGCACTGATGACAAAAACAAACTCGCTCGAGACCTCTCCCAAAAAACGTCAGACCCTTTGCCACTTCTCTTCAAAAGCCAAAGCAGGCAAAGCGTTCAGCCAGAGATTCCATTCTCTCTCTCCGGAGCTTTTTATAAATAGCATAAGCGCGTGCGCGTGTGTCGCAAATAAAGTCGACGTCGCGCACATAAGTGTCTGACGTGTATTTCGAGAGAGCGAGTGTGTGCGTGTGTGTGTCGTCAAACGGAAGCCGGCTGTCCCCTTTGCCGAGTATTTTATGCGCCGATGCAAAAGGAGGGGGGGGATTTCGATTAGGCGCGTTTTTCATTTCGAGCTTCCGCGTATATATGTGCGTGTGTGTGCTGTAATCGAAGGGGATTTTCGTGAGGTACGCCGAGGGTATATCTGATATATAATATAGGATCCGGGATATTTTTGGAATTGATTATCAAAATTGCGTGTCCTGAAATGATGGCTGCCATATCAATGGTAACATATCTATGGGTTTGTCCAATAAGGTAGTTGGCTTTGAAATAGCCAACACAATTTAGCCCGTTCTCGTTATCAATGATTTAATGGCTAAAATATTTTTCGTGTCATGGGTTTGCAAAGCAAAAAAAAAAATTAACAATACCTAGCAGAGGATAGAAATGGAGCGTATTTTATACAGACTAGAAAACACATTTATCGAATTAAGTCCATTACGCGGTTCCAAATAGAATTCTGTGAAACGACATCAATCATATATAAGATTCACGCAAACACGACAATCGCATACAAGCATTGCTTAATTTTCTTTAAGACTCATCATCCAACGCGTAATCCAACTATTGCGTGACAGCTTCAATCTGCAACGCATCTCCTACTTTGTTCCATTGAACGAGATTCGTCCACCTACGCATACGTGAAAAAAAAACTCTGCAATTTTTGCGAATCAAGCAAACATTCAATTATCCCATATCGAGCGAGTCTAACGCACCCCAGACATACACACACCAAACAGGTGTAGCGATGGCATTATATATATATAGTATATACTCGGTCGAGCCCTCCCGGGATTATTAATGAACTGCGCGTAAGAGCTTAATTACGCGCGAAACGCGTGTTTTCCCCTAAATAAATAATGCCATATCCCCGAGATTACTTATAATCACCCAACGAAAGCGAGCAACAGTTATTATGGCTTCGACGAAAAGAATTAGTACAATCAAAAAGCAAATTTATGACTGCACTTTCTTTCTTCATTCTGCTAATGAACGAATAAGCCAAATTATCGAGTGGACCAGACAAATTCGTTACCATCAATAGTTTCTAAAACTTTGAAATGCGTCAGAATACAACGCAGCATTTGCATTCGAAAGCTTCAATCGGACTATAGCTTGGCTATGCAGTATACACTAGCTTTTCATCTGCGACGACTATGATGGCGTTTACAATCAAGTGAAAACGCGGATTTGAAAGTTACGGCTGATCTCGGATACAGCAGTATAGGCATCAGTATAGAGCATTAACTCGTTGATGTGTGCCGCTGCAAAATGGACAAATTGGCCGTCGTCGACGAGCCGAGTCTCTGTTTCGGTGTAAACAAACTCGGGAATCAATGATTCTGTCATTTGCCGATGCGTCGTTGTGTGTGCGCTATTTGCTTCTAGTATTGTTTGGCCATTGTTTAGAAATGAATTGAAACAGAAGATGGACACAATTATTGCGCTTTTACAAGAACAACATTTCTGTTGACGTTTAAGCTAGTTGCATCGCGAGGTATACAAATTTTTAAATTAATTATTCAATACTGTTTTATGTTCAAATAGGACACCGTTAAATTATACTTTGTTCTTGTAATATGTGGAACCTATCCAAAAGGACGTAACCATAACCCTCAACGAAATCGCAAAGCTTCAATTCCACGCAACCATATAAACCCCAATAAAAAGCACCACTGATTAAGAAAATAAAAGCAGCAACCGCACGTCCCGAGGAGAATCCAGATTACCTCGCTCGCAAGCATGACGCGTCAAAAGGCGCGGCTGCAACAATTAATGTCGGCTAACCGTCGCGCAACGCTTATAGAGCTGCACCGCCTCGTTAAAATTTTACGCCCGACGACGAGCAGAGACACATTCGAATTTACGGGACACAAGTGTCGTTCTCTTATAAGTATACTACTCGTCTTATTATTGCAATGGGGGAACTTTGTTCTGTTCGAGGAGGAAAACTGGGCTGTCTGGGGACTACTTTTGTCATTTGGAATGACTAAGGGACGTGTGGACAATATGCGGGTAATTTACTGTCTACGATGAGATTGAAATCTCAAGATACTCTCAGACGTTGGAAGGCATGGATTTGAGAGATGTAAATATAGACCGGTGTGTCAAAGATTGGATTTTTAAATCAGTTTTGTAAGCACATGACGAACCAAAACCACTACTACCTATAGCGATTAAAAAAATCAACGACATCAGTAAAAAGTTTAATCAATAAGCGTCACAAAATACAATGGAAGCTATATCCTGCATGCCACACATCGCTAAGGAAAAAAAAGCAGATCTGAATAATTCAGGTACGAATCGCCAGCGATTCAACGGCGACAGGCCGTAAATAAAAATCTCGATTTTTAATCTCTACACACATGCAGAGCGACGCTCACGTGCACAACATCCGCGAAGGCTATATTCGAAGTATAGCGCCGCGAGGTGCCTTTTTTTCTGTCCACAGAACTCGCTGAAAGATTTACGAGTATCAGCTGGTTGTTTGGGTCGCGGCCAAGCAACACAAGATGACTTTCGCGTTTCTCTCTCGAGTTAGAGAGTCGATCTGGAACTCCTATACACACACCTATATTAAAAAAAGAAAGACTCGAGCTACTTTTGTGTTAGACGTGGAAGATTTGGTGGTGTTTTCTGTAGATATTTATTATTATTACAGTATAGACTAATAATCTCGCCGGTGTGTTTACTCGGCTTCTAATTTCATACGGTCTATCGGTCAAGGACTGGAGCGTTATCGTTCCAACAATGATTAGCAGATCAAATATAACGTAGTTGATGAGAAACAGGCGATCCAGAAATATATTGCCTGTGGCAGCAGATAAGATATACCAAGTTCCGAAAATTGAAGGAACCCTCGATCTATAAATCACGATATAAAACGTTATCCAATCAACTATCCAAAAAGAGGTCCGAAATATGTCACACGACGCGCGAGACCTGAATTGCACTCGGCACAGATTCAGGGTCAAATTGGGTCGACAACGCGAAAGATATAACCTAGTCGCGCAGTGTGAATGGCGAGAACGCTGCAGAAATAGGCGTCGACTCTCATTGAGTCTCGCGAAAATCAACAAACGACTGATAATTCCGTTGGCCGCAAGTATCGAAGAAACTAGTTCGCTCTCTCTCGCTCGAGTTCGAGGTTGTCTCTCTTGTCGGCACTGAGAATTCACTTAGGGCAAGTACAACTTCTCGCCGCTGGCTAACGAGTAGAGTGGCAAATTCGAGGTAGCAAGATCGATTGATTCGATTTGCTTGCCGATATAGGGTCTAGTTTCCGTATTAATGACACAAGTTATTGGCAGACGTTTTTTTTCTTCGGAGGGTTGGACCAATATGTCCTCTGTGGAGGAATATCATGTTATGTTATTAGGAAAGATTAAATTAAAGGAATTGTAGGATTGTTGATTCATTTTTTCAATATACAGATATAATAGTATCTATACATTGCCAATGAATGAAACGAGGAAATGTCCGGCGTCTATAAACTTTTACATCAGAAACACACGCATGACACGCGGGTACGAGACAAAAGCCGCTTCGTGAAATTTTCGCACAATAGCCGTTCACAAACAGGATAAACCGCCATGAAAGTTGCCGCGGGCGTCATCAGCACTGCGTAGACTTTTAAATGGGATTGTCGACTCGGAGTATTTAAAAAAAATGCGAGAATCCGTTCAGTCCGCGCACGTTTAATGGTGTACCTTTAGAAAGAATTTACGTGGATATTACGACAATAGCCTTGACATGGGGCGGATTTTCAATTGTTATTTGAATTTAATTTTGCATTATTAATATACTTATGCAGGAAATTTAAAACCAAAGCTTTGACCAAACAAAATTCGTTGAATTCATATATAATTTATTGAATTTAAATATAACTTAATTCAACTACGAAGCATATTATATCCAACGCGTGGGCAGTAAAACTTGACTGCTCAATCGATATCCGTTCATCCGGCACTTCGCGATAAGAGACGCAAGACGAAAACAATAAAGGTGCAACGCTAAGATATATATGCAGCCTATACTATACGGAGTTTCAAGTCGTCGTCGTCCTCGAAGGTCCCAATTAACTGGGCGAAGTGTCTCGCGCTCGCACTAATCAAAAGTAACTATCTTGCGACTCTGATACGTCTATAAATGCAGCTCTCGTAGTTTAGGTATATCTATATACTACACTGGCGGCAACGATACCTTGGACGACGAGTAACTTGTAATTGGCAGGTGCGAGATTTCGATGGTGTGAAGTCTGGTTTATGAGAACTTTTCAGTTGACTTGATCTACGTATATAGTGTTGAGATCTATACGTTTCATACAATCTACAATAACAAATTAAATGCGGTGCTATATAAGTTATGTCCTATTTTAAGACACTACCGTAACGTATTTTTGACGTAGCTATCGAAACTTGGAGAATTTAAAAAATATACCTATATCAATTACGTTCAGTCGGTCACGTGTCGGATGATGCACGCGAGAGAGCTAATTCAGTTCCTAATTATTATTCTGGCTACTTATCATAATAGCAGAATGTACATCATTACTTTCAAATACATTTTCGTTCATTCATTTCCAGAAAACAGAATAAAAATATCTATAACAATCTATGCAAAGCAGTCACCATTAAACCATTTATAAAATCACGTCTACGCCAATAGGAGCAGGAAAAGAATGTCAGATCTCGCCGCATCCTCTACGAACACGTATTAACAAGCCAACGAGCGGATAAACGGTCGATCGGAAGCGATAAACACACGAGGCACGCGCCCCTTCGCTTGCTTACAACTTGATCGCGATATAGCGTCCGGTCTGCTGGCGGCCGTTTGTTCCGGCATCACATGTACTGTGTATAGTACTACAAGCGCAAAACGCGGTTTTCATTTTTTTTCTGGCAACGGTTCGGGCTGTGTTTGCTTGCTCGAACGCTGTTTGCTTTGTTTTAGGATTCAAGAGGGAGAGAGTGCGAGAGAGACGCCGTTCGAAACAAATATTTGCGGAGGAGCCGGCGAGTTGAATGTTTTACGGGTAAATAGGATGATTTAGAGAGGTGAGAAATTAAAGTTCGAGCCTCCTCTGTACTCTATAACGAGATGCCTTTCGGTAAGTCGTCGGGGTATTATGGGCGATGCGCTAATAAAACTTGGATATTGCAATATTGCCAACCGTATATACGCTGTGTTTATCAGTTTGTTTATCACGTGAGTTGGAGCAATGTTTGCCTCTGAACGTTTATCACACGGGCTTATTAATATTCAGTATATGCAAAGTAGGCAATTTCGGAATATGATAAACGAGCTTCTGACCCTTTTTCTACACTTAACCCTTTTAGATAGGAATCTTGGCTCTATGCTGAATTTGCTAAAGAGCGTTTGTGGTACATGAAAAACGTATCGAGAGTGACGAAATCTGATCGCGTAGAATTAAAAGTATAACGTTTCAGAAAACTTCATCATGAGCAGAGAAAAAAATTGCTGCAATAATTTTTAAAAATCTTTTATTTCAAAGTGCGATATCGCTATGAAAGGCGGTATAAAAGGGAACTCTCGCAAGCGCAACTATAGAGTTACCTTAAAAGCCAACGACTTGTAAAATGTACGAGATTGACACTTAGTATGGCACTTTACGCTCCGTAAAAATTCGATACTCATTAGATATCAAGTGACCCCGGCTTTGAGATAATGAAAGTCATCTTCAGAGATTCACCGAACCACCATTTTTATCAAGAATCGTATTCATACTTGGTCATCTTTGTTGATTTTTTACATAAATTATAAAAAATAAAAGAATCTTTTAAATAAACTGTAGGTACAGTCTCAGAGCACTCCATAAAAAACGCGTCAAAACGTTTTTACGCACTAAAGTAGTTTGCATACCGTATGTAGGTCGAGGATTGATTTTTCAAACTATTTTTCAAAGAGCTCAAACAGCCAAAATACCTTTTGAAATAGTCTAAAATGCTAAAATCTTACCACATAGCAAGCGGTTTCAATCAATCAAAATGTTTTAATCCATTATGCACATTTTAAAAATGAATTTTCTTGAATCACCGCAAAAGCATAATGAATTTCTAAACTTTATTGCAGAGCGCGCCAACGACGAGGGCTCCGGAGCTGACGACGACGGCGGGGACAAGGAGCTGGAGGAGCTCCGGGACAGGTACGAGGGCAAGCTGACGGCCTCGCTCTACACAGGCGTCCTTACGGTCACCGTCATCGCCACTCTCCCAGCCATCGTCTGTCTCCTCTGCTACTACGTGAGTATATACACTGCACACATCTCTGCGACGTCGCTATCGATTGTTCCTTCACTTTCCCGAGGCTTTCATGGGATTGGACTGATGGCGCGATGCCTCGGCTTTTTTACGAGCTGCCTTTCGAGTGTCGCGCTGGCTTTTATATGCACTTGCTTAGAAGATTCGTTTTACACTATAGCTGTCGAGTTTAAAATAGTCTGCGTGCCCGCACAGTGCCTACGTGTCAGGAGTGTTTGCTGGGATTGTGTTTCTTTTTTTCAAGAATGCAACGTTTTTTGAATGGAACGTGAAGAATCGATTTATTTCTGTCATGTAAGAAGTTAAATGAAGTCAAAATCTGAATTAACTTAGTGGCCATTATCGTTATCAGTCCTCGGAAGAAGATTTGCTCAACAACTACAGAGTATAATATGCGCAGCCGCTTCTGAGAATTGTAACAGCTATTCCTGATAATCACTTTGGAACATTGAGCACATGATCACTAGCCTAATTACGTTGCAGCAGCAACTAACATAGCAACTTTTAATGAGTTCAGCAAAGTACTTTTCCGTACAACGGATTTCTCTATAATTAATCGCATAGTCTACGCTAACAAATGACATAATCCCGCGGCATATTCGATCAGACTTATTTCGCCAAGCGAGCTCAAAAGTTATCCGTTGTAACTAACAAGAAACACTATATATTTACGATCAACTCATTGAAAAGTCAGCGCATTTCCAGAACTAATTTCAAAATAACAATTTGCATCGTCCCAGTTCTCCTGATAATCCGTTAATAGCAAAGCCCTGCGTAGACGTGTGCATCTTGCCCTTACTATCCCGGTTACCGTCGTTAGCAGCAGCTCAACTCAGCTCAATTCCAGTACACCACCTTATCCTGGTCAAAACAGAAAGCGTCGGAGACCTCGGGGGGGTCCTAGCTTCCCTATATATACGTAGCCATAGATTACGTACAAGCTGCAGCTGTGGCTAACGTTAATATACAGGGGACTTGGTTCCGTTGTAGCCGAGGCGGCGGTCCGTTAGCACGAGAATCGATTCGATTATGGCCAGCGGCGTCGCCCTCGTAGACGTGTCTTCATAGCACACGAACCAACTTGGACGCATTCCGATTGTTGTTGCAGCGGAAAGAGATGTTTGTCTTGAGCTTGCGTGGAAAGCTATCGATCGTCGCTGTTTGGAAATTAGGATTTGGGCTGTTTATTGACGTTGGATTAGCAGGTATGAGAAATTAGTTTGGAGAATTCACCTGCTCTTCTCGTGTTTAAAACTGCAAACGATGTATCTATTTACTCTTAATCACATACCGACTGCATCTAAAGTCACATTAAAGCGATAACGTATGTTGAGCATTCGCTCAAAATCAAATCTCTCCGGATTCAAGCCAGAAATTCTGTAAGCGAAACTTTCGCTATGCAAGCACGGGGATTAGCATTTTTAACGACTGCTCATAACTGCGCAACGCTAAGTTCTACCGTAAACTCAGGTACACGCGTAGTCGTATCCAATTAGAGCTTAATGAAATTGTAAATCGCGCCGGCGAAGCGATAAACTTCTGATCAGTCTCCAAGATTTCCGAAGGCGGATACCCCGCTACGCTGTTTGTGATTGGTTTCTCGATATAATTGGTTTCAATCGGGTAAATAAACATTGACACGTACTTCATTTGCGCGTTTAACGTAATGAAGAACTGTAAACTGCAACGTAAATTTTTTTAAAAGCAGAGGTATGTGTTTAAAAATAAGTGCGGAACGTAGGTGTATACTCGGTTGTATTGTACGATGTTAAATGGATAAATTTTTCAAATGATCGTTCAACACTTGACAACGGTTTTAACGCCAATATTCGGTAACGAATTTTCAGAGCGAAAAAGAGAAAAAAAAGATCATGATCAATGGTAATACTTGAATCGATGTAATTTACGAAAGTATGCAGTACCAAATCATTTTACGTATTTCAAGCCTCCCATTTTCAATCAATATTAATTCGGCTCAAATAAAAATCAATTATTATAAGTAAATATTATGAATGATTTACCTCTAAATTTGATCACTTTCTTCTTCCAATTTTATTCCAGTTTTCCTTCATTCACAAATTTAGCACGAGTCGGATCAATACAATAATCCTGAAAAAGAAAAGAATAGAATTAATCATAATATTTCAATCGAATCAATATATATCAATTGCCAAAAAGGCACTTCAATTATCAATTTTATCGAACACACTCATTGTTATTTTCCACAGCGCATATAGCAGCCTCGAGTATAATAAGATGAATTTTTTATGCGCAGCTTTTAATTCAACGCTGACGACGCTCGCGAGTTTTTTACGCATTCCAGAAATCGATATTCACCTTAAGGGCACGAGTGAAGACACGATCAGCCAGTCGAGCGAAGAATAATGGCTGCGGTTGCAAATGCGATTCCACATCAGTATGATGAAAGATGCAGTCGATTTATACGCGCCCGATTTTTTTGTCGTAAAACATTACGCGAGGATCACAAATTAATAACACTTTAATGTGATGTGTTACAGTGCAATAAATATTGATACAAGATGTGTAAAAGGGATAATTAGATAACATTTTTCTGCATAAATTTATTCAAAAAACATTAATGGACCAAATAATTTTACGATGAAAGAGCAGACACGTATTTTGTATAATTGTTCAAGCAGACAAATTTTTCATCGCGATACATCAGAATAATTTAACTGGAAAAGTTTTGTATAAATATGTGAATTTTCGCATGGATGCGCAATCACGTACGAAGTAAATAACTCTCGGTTTTAATACTACTGATGATGCGGAGCGCCGTTTCAAAATTGCAGGTTATCTCGCGAAGTATAAATATTGTTTCAACGTGCTCAAATCACTCAGGCAGAAAAGATCTCTCAGTGAAAAGCGATACATCTCTCGTAACAGTTTTCCAGAGTAATTTGATTGTCGAAAAGAAAAATGATTATTAAAAAATACGTTGTCTCCCCTTCGCTAAATATATCCATCTCGAGAAGTGAACGAACTGAATATTTTCCTCTCCAATAACGTTCGTCAGAAAAAAAATGATAACAAATAAATCAGGTGTAAAACCAAAGCACCGACGCGTCTCCGAGGTCTAACGCACGAGGGTAAAACATCGTGGGAATTCACGCGATGTATATACTTCAGCGCTATTGACGTCGCCGGCGCAACACATCCGACATGTGCGACGTCCCGATCCAGCGCTTTCATTTCATCTGCTTTTCCATTGATAATTCCGCGTCTTCTCGTGCACTGCTCTCATTTTGTCTCTCTGATACTCCTTTTTTCGCGGCTTAAAAAATAATATAATAATGGATTTGCCATTGTATACGTGAATACAAGAGCGTGTGGACGAGAATTGAGTACGAGTTTATATTTTTTAACAGCTGCTGCCAACGTTTGATGTGTTCGCACTTCAAAGTTGTTTGAAATAATAATCCCGATAACCATGCTCAAAAAACTATTAAAATTTTTAATAACGTTCATAAAACTTAAACACTCCATATCAAACAAAAATCTACTTCCTACTGTTACAGGATGCCGAGAGCCTAAAAACAGTAATACTTCCTCTGGCGACTCTCTCCATAATGTTAGTCGTCGCCGGTTCTCTACTAATCGTCGCCCAATTTCCGGCCAGTCTGAGCTCGCGTCGCACCCGAATACTATTGGGCCTACTTGCAAGCTGTCTGTTAGGTCTAGGCTGTCTGGCCCTTGGAGCACCTGTTCCTGCATTTGTGGCTGTGCTTGCGGTTGTGGCCACACTGCCGAGAGTCAGAAGACACAGACCTTCTCTAGTTGGATTCTGTCTTGCAGCGTTGTACCTCATCAAGAGGATCGTGTTCTATACGATGGTTTACGATGAGCAGCTGAAGGTGTATGAGGTGAGTCCTTTTTAAGATGTATTTCGAAAATGATATTTGAAGAAATTCTATTGAAATTCAGATTCAAAAAAATAAATTTTAATTGAGATTGCATCTCTGATGCAACATTTAAAATGAACAGCAAATTGACTTCAAACCAAATCAAATGTCTTTCATACAGATCTTATGAATTTAATTTAACTAAGAACATCATGATTTGATATGCTTCTGCCTTTGAGGATGAATTCATAAGTCTCCAAGGGACGGTTGCTCAAAAAATCGTTCTAATGAAGCCATAACTATCATCGACTTTATAGTAGGATTGCATAGTGAAACCGATACTTCTGCAATTGTCGCTGCCCAATAAATTGTATTAAAATTCGATGAAAATACAAACAGTCTGGTGTATGAAAAGTTAATATATGGCTTTTCCAGATATAATCAGATCATTTTCGTTCATTTAATTGATACTATCTAATTAATGGTTCCGCGATACGGTATTTGGTAATACTGGTAATCAGTGACAAAAATGTATGTCGTAGAACTGAATTGATGATAAAAAAAAATTACAGGTGGAGAGCGACGTGTTCTTCGTACTGGCAGCTCTAATCGCAGGCCTGTACTATCGGGTTCTAACCTCGCGCGCCCACCGACAAACTTTCGCAAGCACAAAGACGATAATCGAGTCGCGAATCAAGCTCGAGTGCGAGCGCGAGCAGCAGGAGCAGCTGTTGCTCAGCGTCATTCCTGCCTACATTGCCGCCGAGGTGAGCTTCTATTTCCATAGTTTCTCTCGTTAGATATGCTATTCTCTCTGCCCTTATGCATATCCATGTCTTCTAAAGTAACTTTTCATTTTTATTGTTTTCATAATCGGCTAAGATAAAATGAAAAGAATGATTTTTAAAATGCATTTAATGTCACAAAAGAGTATCTTATTCATCAGCTATTTGGATTAGAGAATATGCATTATAATTTTAGATACTGAAGAATTATAATCGATTTTCCTTTTTGATTTATTTGAAATAAGATGATCAAATAATTAAACGTCTATGCATCTGTCAAGGTCAAGCGCAGTATTATGTTAAAAATGGCTGACGCATGCCAGGAGGCCAGTAAGCATAAGCAAACAAGATTTCACGAGATGTACGTGCAACGTCACAACAACGTGAGGTAAGCTATATGTGTGTACCATCTCTTAAGCGATTTTAGATTATACTTCCGGTTGTAATTTCAAAACTACGTTCCATGACCAGAAACTATTTTTCCCGCTCGTTCATCTTTTATTTCTTTTCTGTCCTGAATACGTAATTCCGTCTACGCAATGAATCTTCGGGATTAAAAGTTTTGACGCTTAACAAATTGTAAACCACTTTTGAAGTGCTTGGAACAATGACATTATCTTGACTAATGAATTATGCAAAGCATTTTCAAAACCCGAGCAATCTTTTTGATGACCTTGTTAACAACGTCTCATCATTTAACCCCAAAACGTATTTCCAGTTAAGAAATAGCCTTTCAAGTTTTCTGTTATAGCAAAAAAGTGCGAACCTTTGTTGGACAACATTTGAAATATGCGTAGCATGGATAAAGATAAATATAGAGCCTCTCCGAATTCGCATAAATAAATGGCGTTTGTGCCCTAATTTACCATTCTGTTCACTTTGTTCACCATAGCATACTCTACGCGGACATAGTGAACTTCACGCCGCTGTCGGAGCAGCTGTCTGCCTCGGATCTGGTCAAGACGCTCAACGAGCTCTTCGGTCGCTTCGACCAGATTGCCCAGGTTAGTATCTTATTTTCCCTCTGATAGTATGCAAACGGATGGGATTGACGAATTTAGATCAGTCGGGGTAATTCGATTTCTTGACGTTGACTATCGCGTTTTTCAAAATTTCTCATTTTCGAACGATTAATTGACTCGATCGTAACATTATTTATACGAATATAAGCGTAATTTAGGCGAGGCAATAACGTTACGCTAAATTAATGCAGGCTTAATGATACCATCAGAACACGCGCGAACGTATTTTCAGGCGTCATAATGTTAAATTATCATACCTCTTGGCGATAACTCTCATTTTCGCTTCGATTGCACAAATGATGCAATTATTATATGATTAATTTTTGCAAGCACTTTTATAAAAACGATTTTTAATAAAAATTTAGATTACAACATTATTAAAAATTTTAATGAGAAATTGTAGCTTTGCTATTTTTCAAAATAATTAAATAATATAAAAATCGAAATAAAACTCGCCAAACATATTTCGGAGCACACATGCATAATTCAGCCAAGTTTAAGTGGCATCCACTCACGTGACTCACGAATAACCTCAACCTCTTAATTCACTTACAGTCAAATAAACAGATGCAGCGCGCCAGGCAAGCATGATCAACAAGTGCATGCGCAGCACTTACGCTGGCGAGGCTCGTTAAAATCGATGAAATTGTATATTATCGCTGGAAATTCCGGCTCGCGCTCGCGCTCGAAAGCCGGCTTAACCTGCTACGCCTCTGAGAAATTGATCATGCTATGGAAAAGCAGAACCCGGTGTTATATACGCCTCTCGGAATACCTCCAGCTTAGACGTACAAGACGGTCTGATTAAATATTAAAGTATCATTCGAGCCAAGTTCACGGCGATGATTGCGAAAGAAAAAAAAGGAATGCACTGATGTTGTGTTATTTATGAATATCGTCGCGAATCTGTAGAATAAAAAGAGAGCTTTAGGATCTTCTTTTTTTTAGATATGGCGTTCATCATATTCTACTGCATACGTACGATAATATCGCGCGCTTCCATCAGATGATATTGAAATCCTCAAAAGTTTACGAACGCGCACTGCATCCTGGTACATTTTACCTCACCTAGGTTAAAACATTTTTTAAAATTCATTGAAGCAGTCGCTGGCGTATTACTGATTCAATCTTCGAGAGTGTATCTAATTTTTCAGAGTAAAATAAGTAGAACGTACGACCACCCTTCTGAAAATTTTAGAAGCACAGCCACAATTTCTAATATTCTTCATATCATTATTCGATAGACACATTTATGGACAAAATAGTGTAAAACGTCATTCATCATCAATCATTAATTTATTGAAAATGTCACAGCCTAAACCCACGCAAAGGGATTTAAAAAATACTGAAAAAATCAGCTTCCGATCCTAAAATAAGCTTCTTACTAAATGATTATGCGGAACCTCTCGTGATGGCTTAAATACTCCGAAATTAAAAGGAAGAGCCCAAGCGTTCCATTGCATGAAATACGCGCGATCGAAGCGAATCCCCTTCGTCCTCCTTTATTTTCGTGATATGTCGACGATGCATTTGCACTTTTTGTTGCTCGTCGCGAAATGAGATTCTGATGCAAGCGCAGCGCGAAATTTTTCGCGTTTTCTCTCTGTCTACTCAAGTCGGAATCGGAATTTTATTTCGTCGCATGCGCCACTGACGCGTCGATAATGGAATTTGGATTTCTGCGCGAAATCACTATTTTGAAATGAAATTTAAACAAATGAATTTTTAACGATTATTCGGGCTGTGCCTTTTTAGTGTTAATAATTACTTCATGACTCTATTACTCGTTGACGATACTAGGAGAACGTAGAATTTTATTATCTCTATGAAATATCTTTACTTTTACTCGTAGTGTACACATATACTCGTAGAAATCAATAAAATCCTATACACAGCTCTGTTAAAAATAATCCCATAATTTTAAGGATAAGGATTTAAAGAATTTAAAACTTAATAGAAAATATTCAATACTATTTTACTAATCACTTAAGCGTTGATTTTCTAAAATGATTGCAATTGATTTTATGAACTTAATATTACTATGTTTTCTAATCCAATGTATAAATTCTTCCTTCCTTCTGTCATAGATGTATGGTATAACGGATATGCTTTTCATTGTGAAAAAAAATCTAGTTCAACTAGAATTTCAATAAAGGTGGGTCCTTCGAAAAAATGGCTAGCAAAAAAAGGAGTGGTTCCATATCAAAACGATATCGCTTTCACACTCTCTACCAGAAGCAGAAAGTGTGAGAGTCATAAAAAGTTTTAACCGTGGCTGTTCGTGCTATTCGGGCTTGCTGATGGACACAGTCGTAAAGCAAGTTACATTAAATCAACCTTACTATATTCATATATTTGATATAAAAGTTACTATTTATATTTCACGAATTATTTTGGATTTAACGGTATTTTAGAGGATGTAATATTTTTTATACATAGTTTTATAATTTTTTAATATTTCATAATTTTTATATTGATAACTATAATTAATAACTAGTTTACTATTGAAGGCCTTTTCAAAAAAAATATACAACAGAAAGTCAAGGATAAATGTTTTTATTTTTATACTCCGCTAACTTTTTTGCTCCTGTTTACAAATCGATTCTTTAAATAAATATTGTCCACGTATCCTACAATAATGCTGTTATTTTAAAATAATAAAAATAAAATAATCGTACAGCAAAAGCAAAAAAAGTCGATTCTTACTTTACAAATATGCGCGTACCTGGACAAAGCGCACAAAAAAAATATCCACGAGAAAAATGACTAATATCTGAAGAAGCAAAAAGAAGCTAGGTTTTATAAATGAGCGTAAAAACCAAGCTTTAAGAGGCTGTCGCTCAGTTTACCGCAATGTTTATGCGTTTTGAAAAATGAGCTTTCAGGTACAGGATGCAATTTTTTACAATGGAATTTTTAAGCAATTAATTATTACCTATAGACGTCCATTAATACAATTAATAGTTGTTATATTGTGCTAGGTGTAAGGTATACGTTAAAGAGATATTGAAGTTTTAATAACAGCGCGCTTGAAAAAAAAGTTGTTAGTAATTAGTGACAAGTTTTTTCCTGATATAAAAACAAATTTTTTCATTAAAAATTTGCGTTATATAAATACTAAAAGAATTCAAACTTTGAATGTCTGACTATACCCGGTGCACTACTACTGCGCACATTCCTGAATTTACAGAACACAAATTACAAAAGTTAGTCAAATTACTTTATCGATATATAAAATAAACTTTTCATTAATTTTGAGATACTTGAAAAATTACTTCATTTTTTCACCAGATGGTGGCGGGAAACGTAATATATTACAATTAATTCGAAAACCTTAACTTTACCTGCACCTGCCATCCCATATCTTTGACCAAAATTTTAATTAAATAACCTTCCGCCTCCAATCTGCACTTAAAATTAACCGTACTTCACTATCGGACCAATAAACCCTTTCTTTTATCAGCTAAAACTCGGAACCGCAGACCTTATTCGGCATACAAGCAAGAAAATAAAAAAATCCTCGAAATATATAACAATCCGACAACGGAATAAAAAAAATTTATATATTTACACTCACGAGTGCAGGACATAAAAGGACGCGTCGTTTCGTCCGTTAGACTGATATTGCGGTGTGTGTGTGTGCGCGCGCGTCGTCATCGCCAATGGGGTTTTACAACGGCTCGCGTAGATCGGAATTTATGGTGCGCGGAGAATAATGCAAGCACCGGTTACCGAGACACGTATGGCGTCCCCTGGGACGTGGAAGAGAGAGGGACGCGAGAAATTCTCGAACTGGAGCATGAGCGAGTTGAAGACAAATAATGCGGAAAGGGTCAGCTTTTTTTGTGCAATCAAATTACTTGGCACTTGTTGTTATAAAGAGTTTGTTGTAGTGGAATGGTAGCTCAAAATCCCCTTAATCCAATTTGTTTTAATAAATTCGAAACAGTGTATATCATGCGTGTATATATATAGAGATGATCAACTCTTCCGATACATTCGACTAGATTGACTAGTGATTCATACAAACTAATATCAAATAGAGCTTAATCACATTAACTATAACTTAGTATAATTAATTTTCATGTACGACTAAGTTTTTTTTTTAATTATATAAAAATAAAGAAATAATCCTTACTTATCCGGATTCCCAAATCGTAAACGATGACGCTCTCCCGTTCTTTTCTTTTCCTTCACGCACTTCAGTACCTCGGAGATCCCTTCGAACTCGCGAACGAGTATAATCGAAGACCGAGGTCCACAAAGTCCGTGAAAGAAAATATGAATGAACAATTCCATCCTGCATTTTTTTCTGAGGCCAGTGATGACAAAGACCGCAGAGAAAAATCCAGGGGTGTCGTCACCGCTGTTGGCGATGCTGATGGTCATCCAGATGGATAGCATACTTGGGAAAGTCCGGACCTGAAACATGAAAGATGAAACGAAATGTTACGTTTTGATAGCAGTGGGGAATATATCTACATGATTTCTGAATAGTAGAGATAGGTAATCGTCTGAATGCAGTGATTCTGAGCATAAATACATTGATAGAAATACGTTCTATTAAATTAGAACGAACGTTCGTGCGTATACATATATATGTATGGACACGATCCATACAGCGAATAGCAGAATGATTATATACGAGCTATTGAAACCATTGATCAAATGTTGTATCTCGCATATTACTAACGATGATTAACTTTTTATTCAGGATCATAAAATCGTATTTACTGGGTTAATTTTTGAAAGCCGTTTATAGTATCAATTCTAATTGATAATTCCTCCTCCGCCAAAAATACTTATTGATGACACATACAGCATAGCGTGAACCGTAACACCCACACGATACGGAGCATGCAGCCTCCGCAAGGATGTGCGGTAGCTTCAACTCCCGTTCTATTCGCAATCGAGCGCGTGCATTAGACGCCGAGCGGCGGGCTTTAGCATGCCGGCAATCAATGATGCAGCTAATGCAGCCGCCTATATAGGGGCGCACGTCGCTCACCTGCGTCCCGCCGTATTATATATCTATACGCATATACAAACACACACGTGATACCTATGTATATGTATATAAACAATGGGAGGGATGCGCAAGAGCAACAGCTCACTTTGCTCAAATTGCACTTACGAGCATTATCCTGTCGATGCGGTGATGTCCAGATGGGTAACTGCGTTATTGTTCGGCTGTTGGTGATAGAAAGTGTATCACGGGGTATTGGGTATCTGAGAAAGATTTGGGGATCGAGTGGGTGGTGTATTGGCAGGACCTTGACGAAGGTCATGTCAGTTTTATAATATAAATTAGCGATAAATGATAGTCAATATTAGCAGATAATTATACTCTTTGTGGAATATAATTTTCTTGCTATTTTGGCTGAATATTAAAGGATGAGTATTAGTATTTATTGGTGTACGACCTGTTTATTCTCAATTAATACGATACCCCGCAGCTTTGTGGCACACAAGGATATTGCTTGTATTCTCTATATATTATCCACGATAATTAAATGTTGCACTGTCCTAGAAATTATAACTTTTGTTAATAAAAAAAGTAGTTTCGTGCATCAGTTGTCACACTGAAGTCAAATCACAGCTTATATTGGTATCAATGAAATAAGAATACAAAAGCAGTTTACAAACAAGGCCGAAACTATAATCTTCGGGAACGATCGAAAGTGGAAAGTAAAAGGAAAGAAAAACTTTCTGCTCGAGTTATTTCCAAGAGATAATATCGCGCTTGGAAGCTCCTTTGAGGGCGTCATTGTTTGAAGATGATACCGTACGCCCGTAGAGGTGCAATATTCCGAACTCCTGCAGCTCGATGTGGCACTTTAGGAACAATAGTTGCAGGGCTTCCGATTGAAAACTTTCAAGCAAAATTTGCAGATGTGTTTCTAAATGCAAATGGGTATTATTGTTTAGCTGTATATTTGTTTAGCAGACATCCGATTACTAAAGTCAACATTTATATTAGACCTGAATTTCAAACTTATACACAAAGTTATCTATTACAACTTGAGTATACAATTTTGCACTATAGATTGATTGATAAAAGTCACCAAAAGAGTGATGGAAACCAGTTTTTGGCAATCATGTTTTGAATATTGAGCCACCTAGCGGTTTATGTTCAAACAAAAGCATGATAGGCAAGTATCTCATGGACATTACAAAAATATAATATTAAATTAAATCGTTTTCCTAAACAACAACTGACTAACTTACAACATTAAATTTCACCTCAACATCTTGTTAATTAAACTAAACCCTATCAACACTACTTTCCCATTCCGAACGAGCAAAAACAAAGTTCGAGTTTCGCCTGAACAAGAAATATAGCGAACTACTCGTGGCAGCAAAAGCTAATGGCAAGAGGCTGAGTAAAGCGTCGATCGTAAAATTGTGTCGGAAGAGGCTATGAGTTGCTTCGCACGAATTTTCTCGCTATATTCTCCTGGGAGAACCGGATAATGAAGCAAGGGTGAAAAAAACCTATAAAACGATAGGCAAAAAATTAGTTCATGATTTTATCAGAGACGTAATGCTAAAGAATTTTTAGGTCAATGTTTTTAAAATGTTGTTAAAGACGTTATTTTAAGTTGACTATTAATAGGCTAAATATTTCATGGTACACTAATTTTTTATAGAGAAATTTTCAAATTTTTGCAGGACAATCAATGCATGAGGATAAAGATCCTCGGTGACTGTTACTACTGCGTCTCTGGACTTCCTGTGTCGCGGCCAAATCACGCCTACAATTGCGTCAACATGGGACTGCAAATGATTGAAGCTATTCGGTAATACAAAGAAAATCGTCCCATCTAGTAATACAAATATTGTATAAGGGATGGTACTATTCGGAAATGTTTTTATTCTTTCGAAAATATAATCAAGGTTTATATCTCCGCGCAAATTGAGCGTGTATTGAAATCTTCTTTCTTAAAATGCAAACCGAATTAAGAAAGTTGCTTGACTAGCAATAAAAACTTGGAGTATGGTACTTGAACAAGTTTTTAGCTCCTCCAACTCTTGAGATTTCTAAGCTAATCAATAAAAAAATATTTTAAAAAATTGGAAAACACTTCTTAATATTTCGAAATTCTTAATGAATTATTATACTAAATGTTTTCAGTATTCTATTAAGAATCATAATTTTTTCCATGTCAAAAAAAATCAATTTTAAAATTAGGTTAAGCGTAAGTGATTTCGATTAAGTAAAGCCAGGCTCATAATTTACACGAAGAATGCGACGTTCAATAATTACAAGAGGTACGGAGGAAGGTCTGCCTTAAAGTGCGCTTTAAAATGCCCTCAGCGTCGGGGGATTTCTTATCTCTTATCCCAGACTCGCGGCTTCAAATGAATCGATACCTCTTTTTTCCCATCTCCGCTTTTTTGGTAAATGCAAAACCTTTATCAAATACGTGCATTAAATCAGAAATTATACCTCGCCACTATAAACTTTATTTTTAAAAAAATCATCTATACTAGATAAACTCATTTATCCTCCCCTGCAATCTATCAATAAGACCATCCTCTCAATATGCTACTGACACCCACGAAATAAATGCTTAACATCGAGGCATCAAGGTTTAAGCACATATGGTCAAAATTTGCGTGTTTACAGGTTCGTGCGCGAGGCTACGGGCTTCAACGTTGACATGAGAATCGGAATCCACACCGGAAACGTCTTGTGCGGAGTGCTCGGACTACGGAAATGGCAATTCGACGTCTGGAGCGACGATGTCACTCTCGCCAATCACATGGAGAGCGGTGGTCTGCCCGGGTTAGTATTAGTACCTATACATACAGCGTCGTCCCGTTTAATTTGGCCTCGATATGTGGCTATATATGCATACGCCGCACGTCAAGCGCAAAATACGAGGCACAGCGCGTGACAATATGTACAAGGTAGTTATACCTAGTAGGACTATTCACATCAGTTTACGAAGTGTGCAGTAGATTTGACTGATTTCTGGAGGGACGAGTTGTTAGAATCGAAAAAGCTTGATGTCGCTAGAACAACTTATCATAAGACAAGTATCATCAGCTAATATTATAAGTTAAATTTTTTAAAGCGAGAACGTAAGTTTAAGATCATAATTAGACTTCCATTTAAAGTTCTACAAGATCAATATCATTATGTGTTTAAAAAATTAAAACTTTCTTTTAAAAAATATTAATAATAACGATTTCGCAATTAAATATATCTATAGAAAGGTACACGTGACGAAGGCAACACTGTTGCAACTAGGCGATCGTTTCGAGGTGGAGCCCGGAAACGGAGGTTCGCGCGAAGCGTACTTGGCTGAGCACAAAGTTGAAACTTTCCTCATCATTCCTCCCAAGGTACATTATACAGTATACAACATTCTATATTGAGATCTGCCTAACTAATCGAACATGACGGAAAAGCAAGAAGTAGAATAAGTGTCGAGTTTCTCGACACATCTTGCTTTTCAAGTCGAAGCAATAAGAATCGGTCGACACGACATTAATAATAAACAATAATGCGTGCGCGACATAAATTCAAGAATGAATACAAAGTAAAAGGATAAATTGAACAGTTTAACCATTATCTACACTTTCATCTATGTGCAACCCAAAACCACTTTAGAAATTCATTTGGTTCAAGTGAACTGCTCGCACTTGTACCAACTGGATGCCACTAATTCTATCGTATTTCGACCACAGAAAAACAAGGAGGACGGCGAACTAGAGAACGGCAAGCTGAACCGAGGTCCCGGTCCCATACCCTCCAGGTAACGCAATCTTTCTTTGTCGTGTCTAAACTTTTATACATATCATGAATATTCATGGTATTGTCGTAAACTGTTCTAAATATATATTGGCTTTTAATGAAAGAATTATTACAATAAAGTTGGTATAATGTCTTAATTGACTTTCATTTGTTTATAAAACAATTCGTAACCGTATAAATATTCACTGCTAATGATTTTTGTCATTGCTGGTCGATCTGGTTTTAAAGATTAAATACAAATAATCGATACCTCTTTGGAATAGCAAATGTCAAAATTGTCAATTCGCTCGTGAACTAAATCTGAAAATAGAATTGGGTCATTCACATTTATTATTAAGTTCAGTGGCGAACAATTACTTGTTCATTTACGGGTTGATCAAATAACTTTAAAATTATTTTACGATCAATATACAAAAAAGAAATTTAAAAAAAACGTTTCAACATTATATTTGAAATGAGTTGCCTAGTTTGAAAAAAGAATTTTTGTCAGATCAAGGCCGAGCAGCAAGATGACGAAGTACGTGGAATGCTGGGGCGCCGACAAACCCTTCGCCAACATCGCCGAGGCAACTCTCGCCAAAAACATTGGTCTAACCGTAAGTATATCATATTGCCTTCTACCGCCCATCGTTTACTGGCACTTTTCACCCATTTTCAACCTCTTTATCGAAACGTCAATAAATACACAAGATGCCAATAAAAATTTTTATAGAGCATAGCGATGATCGAGTCCAACCTGCTGACTAACAATTCTACGTGCTTCGACGTCAAGTAAGTATTCAATGTATAAATACATAAACTGTGTGTGTTGCGTCGTAGATTTGAGATACGGGCTTCGATAAATTTTTTAAGTTGTCCGAGAAAAGTATATTTGCGCGCTGTACTGTACATTTTTCTCACGTGCAGCTGACTGAAGCTTTACCGCGAAGAAGAATTTCTTATGGGTTGAGAATAACTTTATGGAATTGCAATGTACAGCTTCTTATTTATACAATACTGCATTAAACAAAAAAGTTTTTATACGTAAAATTAATGCTAATTTCTATAAATCAAAACTTAAAACGCATTAATAATAAATAATAATAATAATAATAATATTTACTATGATAATAACAATAACTTTCACTGTCGCTCCAGACAATGGTGTGGACGACGCGAAGGTATGTCGAGTCTAACTTACTGGTTCAAGGACACGGGCCAGGAGCAACAGTATCGTGAACAAAGGGACGAACAGTATCCTTGGTACGTCCTCGTCTCAACTCTCCTCTACCTGATCATGTTCTTCGTGCAGACGGTCTATATGCCCGGGTGAGTGCAAACAAGAACTTCTTATGGATTCCACGGCGTAGACTAGTTATTGTATGAATCCGGCTTTACGATTATCTCCGCTGGAGTATTGTCATGAATAAGGCACATTTTTATCTTACAATATGCAATAATGGAAGTAAGAACATAAAATCTGTATATAGGTGTTTTTTAGCAAGTAGAATAATTCGGATTTGATCAGACGGCTAAGCAACTTTGGAAGTACTTAATTTCAAACATTAAATAAAGTTTTGTACATATTAATAATTTTATTACTTTTTCAATAAAATCTGCAAAAGCATATATAATAAAAAGGAATAAAAATCGTATATCTGTTTCTGACATATGAGCAAAAATTTATCAATACCATTTTTATCTACAATAAATATTTCACAAGTACTACGGTACCTTGCAGTGGCATGCAGAAGCTCAGAGTAACAAAATAAAAGTTAACGATCTATAAATTTTTTTTACAATCAATAAAGCCAGTAGAAAAATATTTTAAACACACGCTCTGGCATCGAAGAATATTCTATAGAACCATAACAAAAATGTTATATAGCAATTTAAACGAATATATATGATACTATTTATTCAGCCATTAAAAATAATTAAGCAATTCAATTCAATTTTATTCAACAATAAAAGTGGTAAAAAATAGTACTTCAAAATGCCTGTATAAAGTGCCTATCCTGACGTGAATTTAATTCTTTAGATATTATAATTAATTAAGTATCAATTATAAATACATGAAGCTAATTAATCTGATTCCGATGTTCGTGTTTCCGATAGGAACATAACGATCTACGGCTGCTTCGGTGCAGGTCTTCTCTGTTTGTCAATGTTGTCAGCGATCTCATGGCTGGCAAGTCGCAATGGTAAAGGACGCTCCTCGAACAACGACAGCCACATCGTCAGCAGTAGCGGCATCGGTGAAGAACGAGTTCTACTCAGTCGCGGCATCCGAATATCGGTCTACTTGATTACAGCTGTGCTCGCGGTTGCCTCATCCGTTGTCAGTCTCGTTGACGTCAATCCTAATTGGGAAACGAGCATCGCGCCGGTAAAATTTTATTTTATGACAAACAATTTCAGTTGAAGCTTAAAAAACATCAGGATTAAGCAATTATTATCGTAAACACGTTTCAAGAGCTACCTCTTTATGTTGAATTATTTTCAACTTAAATAAATCTTATTGATTACGTTTTCTGAAATAAAAACAAGCTGAGAGTGACGAAAAATAAGCCAACAAAATCCATCTTATAAGCTTTGATACAGATAGACTTTGACAAAAAATACTGTTCTAATTGTTTTCTCTCAAAAATTTTCTCCGATATGTTATACGCATTTGATACGACGTAAAGCTGTATCAATCCTGATTTCTGTTATAGATGTACGTCGAGTGTGCGGCAATTGCACTAATTGTCGCTTGGACGCATCTGAGGGTAGGATCACTACTTAAACTCTCTGTAATGATCATCTCGATTCTTACGCTCCTCGGCATATTTTCACAGTGCCAGGTCATCCAGGATTACTACAATGATCCTAGAAACGAGTAAGCCATTCAATCTTATTTCTTTTCTCCAAACTGTCAAACTAAAAGTTTTATCACAAATACACAATATATTTCCACTGGAAACTTTAACTTAATTTCTTGATGGCGCATTAAATACATTTATATTTTTCAGATTTTTCAAAGTGCACTACCTAGTCCAAATCGGTTTTCTGTTAGCTTTGGTCAGTTTAGTCCTACATGTGCTTGACCGCAGAATCGAGTACACGTCGCGTACAGATTTTCTGTGGAAAAATAAGCTAAAGGTTGAACAGGACGAAGTAGAAACAATGAGAGGCATAAACAAGATTCTCCTGGAGAATATTCTACCTGCACACGTTGCCGGACATTTTCTAGCGACAAGGGAAAACCAGGTAAATGAAGAATTAATTTCTATAATATAATGTAACATTAATATTCTCACTCATTGCAATGATTTATTCACATACAAAATATACACACTTTATAATGTTTTTCAATCATACTATAAGTATTAGAATCTTATAATTGTATTACATTAAAATTATTTTATAAACATTGGAATCGCAAAAATGGCAAATCAGTAGCTGTATGAATTATCAATATCATGTATAACTTCGTATATATTTACAATAATACTCAAGTTTAACAAATATTTGACCTGCCTGTCAGTTAATAGCTTTTCTAGGAAACAATAAAATTAAATGAAATTACAAATATAATCATCTAATCAACATATAATCGAACCAAACATAAGTAACAATTTTCCTTTTTCACAATTTAAAACGAGTGATCATACTTTTTTTAATGCAATATTTATGAATTTCCTTTAAAATTATTCTACTTATTGCAATTTACAATTGCTTTATAAAAAAGCACTACTGTCCCAATCTTATGAGCATAATATTTTTGCTTGTATCCCTGAATACTATCTTAATGAAATATAAGAGATATACAAATTTCAATAGTGACAACAATAACTCCAAGCAGCAAGCCTAAGAATAAAAAATATAATGCAGACTGTATATCACGAAAAGAAACATTTTTCAATATATTTTCATTAGCTTTCTTTAGTTGCCTAATAGTATTGGCATCACTTGTGGTATAATGAAATTTAATAATTCCATGTTGATACAGTTTGTTGTAAATGTTGCGAATCCGCGGAAGAAGCGCATAATCATTTGGTAAAAGAAATACAAAGTATTGTTGAAGTTGTATATCCTTTGCGGTAAGAACTTCATTAGGTAAAGATATTGTGCTTCGAATCATTAGACAATCGTCAGCACAACTAATTTTCTTATCATATTTCATCAAGTTTATGCAAGTATCCAAACTGTCAGTATCATGCAAATGATTGTATAGTACAGATGAACGAAAATATTGACGAGTATAGTTAGTTGCATAAACCTTATAATCAAGGTTCATAATGTCTTCAGCATTTTCTATTTTCGGTTGTGGCATAGCCACGATCAAAGAGCTTAGATGACTTTGAAAAAAAGAATTGAATATCATAACAATAATCACAATAAATATAAACAACACCCTTCTAAGAATTCTTTTTGGACGTCGTATCATTGCAACACCTACGGCACCTCGCAAGACATCCATTGCTACTTCGGCAACGTTTAACTTGAAGCAAAAAGCGAAAAGAATAACAATGACTATGCCAATACAAAAAAACGTAAAAATACTATTGAGAGAAAATAAGTAAAGGATAGACTCGTTGAACGTCATAAATTTTTTGCTTGTAATATAACATATTCCAGACTGCATATACAAGTTAAGTTCGCTTCGCCAAAAGTTTCGTGCATAATCAAAAGCGCCGTGCATATCGTATTTTCCGTTAAGAACAGCGAGTAATGATGATCCAATTGGAACACCTTCGTTGTCAACTATGAAATCATGTGGTACCTCTATTATATCTAAAGTAATGTTTAAAGTGGTCCATATTTCTTTTATTATAAGACCACTTATTCCTCGTATTTTATAAGGATTTTTAATTCTTGGATCATAAAAATAATGAACAACACAAATATTAATAGGATACCCTGATAACGAGCGAGTTTTATCATAATCTAGTTCCTTACAAAGCGAGATTAAATCATCTGCAATATTCAAACGAATTTGTAAGAAGATATTGTTAAAGTTCAAATTGCGCTACTGAATGTGCATTTACCTCGTAGATTGTAATATCGTTTGAATAACGTCAATGGGTGTCCATTTTCTTGCTTATAACTTTTAATAAGAGTCCAAGTTGTTGGACCACTTTCACCGTATGGATTGAATGTGTAAATTTGAATATTGGAATGTGAATCACAACATAAAAATATAGCATAAAGAATGTTAAAATTCCAAAGTATTTTTAAATAGTCATAGGCTTTACTACAGCTATTAAATTCATCCGTTTTTTGTATAAGAAAAAAACCATAAACATTCCACCAAATAGAAAACTTTAATTGATGTAGAGTATCAGCTACATTTGGTAAACTTATTTCTCTTAAGAGAAATCCTTCTGCTGGCCGAAGTTTAAATAAACTATCATTGTCTACTAATTGATAAATATTTTTCTTAATTTTGAATTTCTCTAAGGTTTCAAATATTTTTATATCAAAATTAGTAATTATGTTAATCTGATTTTCTTTCACATAATTTGTAAAAGGTTCAATACTTTGATTAGAAATAGAAATAATTTCATTTGGTCTTTCAGAAAAACAATGGCTAAAAATTGAAACCTAAAAAGCGCAACAAAATTACCGTTAAACATATAAACACTTGTAAAACATTAATCATAATTTCTTTTATTAGTTAGTAGACTCTAATTCAATAGACATACATACCGTTGCATGGCTTATTTCATCCTGTATGAATTTAAAGTGTATTTTTCTTTCCAATGTTAATACGAAAATGTGTGAAAAACTCATAATACAAAAAGTGCCAAACAAAATATCTGGTTTCATATTTATTTTCATATAAATAAAAATCTGTTAAAAAAGACAAGTATGTTCGATTTTGTGGAAAAAATATATTTCTTTGAAGCACAGTCACAGTTGTCACGTTCCTTGTTTTCGAAAAACTGCTCATGAAAAATTTTTCATACTTTAAAATCAATTTATGTTTATTGATTTTTTCACTATATAATGAAGCTAATAATAGTATTTAAGTTTTCACTTTTTATTTGTATTGGATTTCAAAGTGCATTTTGCAATAATAATTAAATAAATAAGCGACAAATCAATAGATATAAACAACCAGTTTGAGTTTCTGTATAATTAGATGAAATCATATTGGGTGAATATTTCAGCGACTTAAACAATATTTTGACTTTGTGGAGGAAAAAATGTATTGAAAAAAATAATAAAAAGCATTAAACTTGCATACATCATAATATAAAATACAATATAAAATACAAAATAGTATCAAAGTTTTTAGCTCAATAAAATCAATCTGTCTCAGGTAGCTTCAATCATCCTGTGATAAATATAATAAATAAATATATTTTATTAATATTATTATTCTTATTTCCAAAAACAGGACCTGTACCACGAAAGCTACAGCAGTATCGCCGTTATGTTTGCCTCGATTCCGAATTACAAGGAGTTCTACGACGAGACTGACATTAACAAGCAAGGGCTCGAGTGCCTGAGGCTACTCAACGAGATAATCTGCGACTTTGACAAACTACTGCTAAAACCCAAATACTCCAGTATCGAGAAGATCAAGACCATTGGTAGCACGTATATGCTTGCTTGTGGTCTGAGTCCAGGAAAAGAAGACGGGGACGGACTGGTAAAAATTTTCCTAGAGTTGAAACTGCACATTATTTAAAAAAATGTTTTTTGTTTGGAAATTGTATTCTGGTTATTTGTTACAGATCAATCTTAATAAACAACGAGAACACAACGTCATAGTACTGGTGGAATTCGCCATTTCTCTTATGACCCTGCTGGATCAAATCAACCGAGAATCTTTTCAGCGATTTAAATTAAGAATAGGTCTGTACATTTTTACAAATTAAAAACATATAATTACAATCAATAATTTTTAGTTTATCTAAAAAATTTTTAAAAATTAAAAAAAAAACAAAAAAGAAACTAGGTCTTGACAACTTGTGACAGTTTACAACTAACATTTTTTAAATTTATAGGACTTAATCACGGACCCGTGATTGCGGGAGTAGTGGGCGCACAGAAGCCTCAGTACGACATCTGGGGCAACACTGTAAACGTGGCCTCGCGCATGGACAGTTGCGGCGAAATGGGTAAGATCCAGGTGACCGAGGACACTGCTAAAATACTCAGAAATGCTGGCTATGAGCTCATCTGTCGAGGGCCCACCTATGTCAAGGGCAAGGGTACTCTCACCACCTACTTTGTCAAGACTCCTTTCGACAACAAGGAAGACAATTACTAGGCCACATTTGTTTTATTCAGGGGATTACCTTAATTTTTAGAGGGACGATCTTGAGGCTCTTTTGGGGACTGGATTATGAGGGATTTAAACTTAAAAAAAACAAAGCATTTTTTTTTGGAGGTAGTTTCTGGCTTGATGCATTTAAATATAGGGAGATTTTGTAAAATTGATTACTTTTTTCATATCTTTCGGTACAATAGTGTTTAGCAAACAAGCAAGTTATTTTTGCTCACTATATAATACAAGTGATAATCCAGTTATAAATCTAGTTCATAAACTGATACTAGATTTTTTAATTTGTTAGTAAAAGTTCAAACTTAATCTGTACACAAGGCAACGAACCAAAAATATTACATATGCATATTGTTAATGGCCTAATCTGTAAATTTTCGATTAAGACACGCAGGTCGTGTTGTCATATCGAAAATATCTAATAGAGAACTATGTAAATTAAAAATCATGTACCATATGTGTATAATTATACAGTACAATCATGAGAATCGTAATGATAGCTTGATGTATAGGTATATGTAAAAGCATAAATTGATTTCTTATGCTGATGTATAAAATACGTCACTAGTTCTGAATTGTAAAAGATGTCTTTAATTAAACCCAAAAAATTGACACCTTCACATTTAATAATGTAAAATAGATATATCTCGATAACTATTATGGGTATAAAAATCTATGCAAAAAATAATATTGAATCTGACAATTGTATCTTAAACTATCTATTTTCCTAATAATGATATAATAAATTGACGATTTTTGTAATTTTAAACACTTTGATTTTAGTTCTCAATCTTCGAATACTTTTATAAATATAATTTCTACTGTAAAACTATTATAAGAGTTTATAAAATTCGTACTATTTCATCAAATATAATATACAATAGTCTTAACGAATATTTTCATAAACTTTTTACACTGATTATATTTGAAAAGTCAAAATGTTTCATCATTTTGAATATGAATCTGTGAAACTTTTATTAATTTACTGAAGGTGATAAAATAAAGAATAAAATTTTGTTTATCAGCCATAAAAATAGTACATTATGCAACAAGGCTGCAAAATGAATCATCCTGTCGAATGCAAGCTGTTGAGTCCAAGGGAAACATTGGGCACGAGAGCACCAATATTTACAAAGGTCGACAAAACCACATTCTCCCAGATGGATCCATTGTGCATCCACATTTGCATATATGCTTTTTTGTCTGAGAGGCCGATCAAAATATCAATTGTTACATCATTTGTCTTTTGAAAAAATAATAATTTTAAGATGTGTTATGAATAATTGATTTTTCTTTTAAAGTAAGGACGTATTTATGTTACAAAAATGGTAGTTGATTTAATTTATTTAAAAAGAAACTGTAAAGATAATACTCAAACTGTAAGAATACTCTGAGAGGAATTTACTAATCTTACATTATACTATAAAATCTGTGTCAAAACAGTGTAAATTAATATAAAAACCAATGCCAAACATAAACTTGATGCTAAATTATATTGTAAAAATGTCATAATCTTGATCTCATCTATGATGGGTGTAAATTTAGAATCACAGAATTTAATTTGTCAAGCTTAATGATATAATCGCAAAAAATTAAGAAAAACTGCAGTCTACTTTCAATAAGCTGAATAAAGTCATCATTTATTTTTTATCAATGTGAGTTATTTACTATATTAACAAAATATCCCCTCAATTTCTGTTCATTGTTTTATATATATAGGTACCTACATCTTATATATGTCAACAATTCTCTAGATTTAAAAAAAAAGCCGTTACTTACGAGGTTATATTTTCGAGGCTCGCATATAATTACTGACAAGTCGTACCTTCCGTGTACGAATAAAATCGCTTTTTGCGCCAAATAAAGTTAATAATCATCAACAGTCATACAAAGTAATAAAGCATCTTACCTCATTGCCGGCAATGAGGAGTCAACCCAACCCGTGCCTCGACCTACAACAATCGTAAAAAACGCAAAACTCGAACGACTGAGCTAACGAACGATATTACTTATACCGACTTTTCCCTGCTCTAATTGTAATAAATAATTAATAATCTTTGCGTCTTGAATGCGACTGATGTCCCTGAAAAGTAAAAACACTGATCACAAAAGAAAAAAACACCTTCGCGCGGCGATGCGCCGGCGGGAATGAGTGGATTTTCATCCGCTCTCGCGGCGACCGTTAGAAACCGGAAGTTGAGTAGAGAATTAGTTTGGCGGTGTAACGGTTTTTTACTTTTGCGATTATTGATTTCTTTAGGAATTCGTTGCGTCATTAGCTAACATCTACGAATCTTAATCTTAATAAACACAGAATAATTGTATTTTATTTATTCTTCACTATATTTGGGATATAGCACTCATATAGGTTCCACCAATCTACAGAACAGATAAAATATTAAATAATAATCAAATAAATTGCATTATAATTATATTACCGAAAATAAATTATGGTACCCTTAACAGCTTATTGTTGAAATAATATGTCCAAGCAAGATGAGTCATAATTTCTCTCTCTCTCTCTCTGAAAAATTGCCATCCTCTGATACGTGCATCTTGATCTCCCTCATATTGCGTTTTGAAACATCAAGCTCTGCTTTACCCTGGCGCACGAACAGTACTCAAACATCAGGCACCACAAAGTTCCGAAAACACTATGTCTAAACCATGGATCAACAACGTTATATTATATTTCGTATAATTTTATTTATAAACTTGCTAAAAATAGTATGTATAATAAAAATTATTGCAGAATAAAACCTGTATACATATACATGTACGCACACGACGATACGTATACATACAACGCGAACCTCAATAAAATAATAACAACCTGATGTACATATGTATATGTACTACTGTTACTTACCAAACACTAAAATACTTCTAATACCCAATCCAAATCCAAATAACCGCCGCCACCCGCCATACTTCCAATCCAATCAGTTTTGCCATCATATGATCGTCAGGCTGCCACCGATTCCGCGAATGAAATAAAAATTTGGAACATAGACTAACCTCACCTGGGCGCATATGTAAACAAAGAAAAGTAATACGGCACAGACTATACAAAGAGTACTATAATGTCTACCTCGTAGAAAGAAACAAATGCTTCAAAACAATAATAATTATCACATATCATCTCGGGAGAAAAATGTGTTTTTGACTGTTCTCAAGTAGTTCAGGTATCGTTTGTATATTATTTTTTCTTGAAAAATGAAAGTTGGGATTTTTCGTTTGCACTTATATATTCCGAGTGAAATTTATCAATTTGCCAACACCTGCATGATTGTGACTGCCATTTTTCTTTTTTCTTTTTTAGCTATTATAGGTTAATAACAGGGAATGAAAATACGGAATAATCTAATAGAGGGATTCTTATTTTTATTTATTTTGCAGATTGTTACTAAGTGCATATGACACATGCTAATCATATTAACGATGAAGCTTATGCAAGGTCAATAAAAAAAAATTCACAAGCAATATTGCCACATCAGGTAATGTATAAAAGTTTCTTATATTGTTATATTCAAAGTCTACATTCTGAAAATATTTACATTTTTCTATAGTAGTTTCAAAGAGAAGAGAATGCCAGAATCATGGATTTAAACATGATGGATTCTGATAGAAATGCAGCTTTGCTAGTAGCCATAAGAAAATCTAACTCGTCCAGTGTAAAATCTATATTGAAATGTCTGAAATCAGACAAATTGGGGACAGACCTCAACTGGACGGATTATACACTGTTGGTGATTGCATTGCACAAGGGTCGAATCATGATAGCCCATATACTTCTTGACAATGGCTGTAGAACACGATCACCGAAGAAAACGAATTTTTTCTATACACCTTTATTTTATGCTGTAAGGTTTGGAAGAATTGATCTCGTAAAAAAGTTATTAGTGAAAGGTGCTTCAATTCTGGATAAGGATCGAAATGATGAAACAGCACTTTGTTATGCTGTGAGGACAAAACGTTTTAAAATTGTTAATCTGATGTTTTCTATGTATCACTTTAAATCTGTTAATCCTGAGAACAAAGATGATATTGCACACTTTCATATAGCTTGTGAAAGAAACATGATAAAAGTAGTCAAGAAATTTGTAGCACACGGAATGCCTGTCAATAGTCCTGCTACTCATGATTTAAACAAATCACCTGGTTTTACACCACTGCATTTTGCTGCAGATAGTTTGTCGGTAGATACAGTTAAATTTTTACTTACAAGTGGTGCAAATGTCGCTGCTCAAGATGCTAAGGGACTGTCTCCACTCCACATAGCTTACTTCAAAGATGTAAATAAAAGCAGATGTACAAGAGATGGCAGCTGCTTCTACACCATGAAATTAGAATTTTTGGAGTCAAAATTGATGAAACTTAAGAAAGAATCAATTGTTGGCCGAATTTTGATTGCACATGTCAATGAAAGCCCTAATCCTGTGGATGAAAATGGAGTCTCTCATTTTCACATTGCCTGTGCAAATGAGACCTGCATTGTTGAAAGATTTTTAGAGCACGGAGAAATCGATGTTAATGCTCCCGTGTCTTTAGATTCCAAACAATTAAGTGGTTATACACCCCTGCACATTGCTGTGGAGAATCAACGTGCAAAAACAATTCAAGTACTCTTGGATGCAGGTGCTCATGTGAATGCCAAAGCCAATGAAGGTATGACACCATTACACTTGGCAGTGAAAAATCGTAAAACGAAAATCATTGAGTTGCTGTTGGAAAGCAATGCAGATGTCAGTATTAAAAATGATGATGGCTTTACGCCACTTCATTTTGCATTCTATGACTTTGCTTCTGACGATGTCATAAATTTACTTCTACAGTATTGCTCAAAAATAGAAAATAGTATCGATGAACGAGGTGTATCACATTTTCACATTGCCTGCACAAAAGATAATGTTGAATTGGTAGAAAGCTTCTTAAAGAACAATATTTCAGTAGACTCTATTGTTGATTCTGATGAGAGCAAGTGGGCCAGATTCAGTGGACTACACTTTGCTGTCTACTACAATAAAAGAGGCAATGTCGAGTTGCTACTCAAATACAAAGCCAACACTTCTTTAACAGAGGGACAAGGCTTATCTGCTCTGCACTTGGCTTGCACTCAAAATTTAGAAAAATTTTACGGTCTGGTCAAAAGATTCGAGCAAGAGTACAAAAAGAAGCCCTCCGAGTGTGTTGACTGGACCAGCAACCGTGAAAGTCACATTGCTATAATAAAGTTGCTACTAGAGCATGGTGCAGATATCAATGCCAAGGAAAAAGATGCTAGGACACCCATATTCTACGCGATTGACTTTACTGAGGTTATTATCGGTACAGAATGGCACCTGGCAAGTGCAAGAAAGTCGCTTTTTGATTTTCAAGAGAACATAAAAAAGGAGCTTTACGCCAGAAGACTCGAAATCATCCAAGTCCTATTGTCTCACAAAGCAGATATAAACGCCCGCGCTAAATGCGGTAAAACGATCTTGCACTCTATCTGCTCCAACGTTGATCTTCTGAACGATGACACAGATAAAATGGTTTCACTCTTCTTAAGCGAAGGAGCTGAAGTCGATGCAGTGGATGAGTATGGCCTCACTCCCCTTCACATGGCCACTCAGAACAGGTGAGTAAATTTTGTCTAATCGAAAATTTCGGCTTTCTCTTTAATCCTCAAAGTAACGCTTATAATTTTCTACACAGGGATGTGAGGGTGATCAATCTTCTACTGCAGCACAAAGCGGATGTCAATTATAAACAGGCGATCCGGCAGATGACGGCTCTACACATGGCAACCAACGGGGATTACGAAAGCTGTGACATAGACACCATCAAGGCATTGATATCTCAGGGAGCAGAGCTCAATGCCAGGGATATTGACGGCAGGACACCGTTACACTATATGGGGCTAATCGATCCGTCCAATGCTGATGATCCGGGTCTATTCCGCTGCCTTCTGGAGGCTGAGTGCGACGTCAACGCCCAGGACAAGAATGGTCAAACTCCTTTGTATCTGGCGTGCAGCAGCAACAACTTCGTAGCTGTGGCCGAGTTCCTCAAGTACGGTGCGAATATGAATATCGAAGACAACAGTGGTCATGTTGTACTCGATCCGATTATCAACAGACTGAAAGACCCCATGGGTCTTCTAGGCGTCAGCGACTGGCTGGTCAGAATCGAAATCATCTTACATTACATGACTACGATGATCGCCGCCGGCCTATTCTTTAAGAAGAAGCTTAGAAAGGCCAAAGCCGTATTATACAGCTATTACAAAAAGCTGAACCTGCACATATTCTACAACACTGGCTGGGATCGCATTGACAAGCTGGACAACTTCTTTGTCAAATGCAGATCTGAGCTTGCCAAGATGAAAGGTGTCTTTGTGGACAGCTACTCCTCGCTCAACAGTATTATCTACAAGGACCAGCAGGGGATGTCAAAGCACGTGAAGAACACGCGCTTCATCGACATCCTAAATTCGGAAAGCTTTGAGAAGGACTATCCCTTGTATGGATTTCTCCTCAAACTGCAATACAAGAAAGGTCTCAGGAGAGCAGTGCTGTTGAAGCCAGCAAAGGAGGCGTGGGATACATTATGTCCATCAAACTGTCCAGTCGAACAGATATTTAGGTATCTGAGCGATGGGGATCTCAAAAATTTAATAGAAGCCAAAGTAGGGAATCTCTGCTTGAAGAGGAAACCAGAGAGCAGAGACAGGGAAGAGCCTACAGAAAAGATGCAACGAACTCAATGAGCAGGAACAACCATTGCTTCCGAGACAAGTGCCTGTCACATACAATTAAAGATAATGTTAAACAAGTAGATAAAATTTATTTATTTTTATTGTTGACAAATAAACGCGCGCGTGTGATTTTATTCGTTCAAATACCTTTATGGCCAAGTGTATAGACTTTCTTTAGAATCTCGTTCTTAGGATTACAAACCCATCGTGAATATTTGACGCGTGTTAACGTAGATAGATACGCATACAAAAATACGTAGATAGGTAAGTATACAAAAAATTATTAGAAAAAAAAACGAGTTGAAAGATAAATTTTGTGTAAGTCACTTTATAAATTTAATCTTCCTGTCTTATTATACAGCTAATCTAAACTAATAAACTTGTATATAATACTGTCATTTATATTGATAACAATACTGTTGATAAGAGTTATAGAGAAGAAGCGCATGTTTTACTTATTTAAGCTAAAATTATTGTAAAACAGATAATACTAGATATCCAAAATACTTTTGTAAGAATTTAATAAAGAGGTATTTTTTAAATTACAAAAATGGTTTTGATGCGCTTATAATCCAAAATAACGGGCTACTTAATATTTATTGCGAAAATTCGGAAATAAAAAAAAAACAAAGCGGTTCATTAAAATCATTAATCGAATAAATTTAGAAAATGTTAATGATGCTTACATATATGCATTTTTCCAGAATTTTTTATTTAGATATATAATGTATGTACTAAGCGAACATATTATCTAAAACACTACATACATACACATATAGGTACATTTGGTCAAATTTGGTATACCGACGAAATCATTTGAAGCATTGCCGCCTCTCGAATATGAATATGGCGTCGTATATGAGCGCCAGAAGAAAACCGCGTGTTGACCATTTCTGACTTAGTTTTTTAGCCCACGTGATCACACCGGTTGCTTGTCAGTTCATCAAAATGTAAACAATTGCACTTTAGAAACCTAACTTAATTCATTGTTACAATTTGATTTTAGAAAAAAATACAAGCAGTTTACAAGACAAAACATGGAACCACCAACAGATTTTCCATTTCCATTTCCACCCTATCCAATACAAGCAGATTTTATGAAGAATTTATACATGTGCTTGGAAAATGGAAATCTGGGAATATTTGAAAGTCCCACAGGAACTGGCAAAACATTGTCTATTATCTGTGGAGCATTAAAGTGGCTGATAGATAACGAGGAGAGACAAAAAAGTATACTGCTTGAGAAACAGGCAGATCTTGATGCCAAAATCAAGGAAATCGAAGCTAAAAACGTGAATGACTGGTTTTCAGTTCAAACGGAGCAGATAGAGCTTAATCAAGATAAACAATTCCTACAAAAGAAGTTAGATGCTCTTGCAAAACAGGAAGAGAAAAAGATCAAGTACCAAGAGAGAGTAAAACAATATAATGAACAATGTAAGAAGGATAAACAATATTCTAACGACAAGTGGAGGAACAAAAAGAATGATCGAAAAAAAGAATCACAAAATGGAGAAAGCGATGGTACAGAGTCAAAAGATAATTTAATAGATGAAGATCTCATTTTGAAAGATATTGACTGTCGATCTGATAGCTCAGAAAATGAAGAAACAACAGAGGAATCTTCTACTAATTGCAAAATATTTTTCTGCTCAAGAACTCATTCACAACTATCTCAATTTGTTGGAGAACTCAAGAAGAGCCCGTATCTTGAAAAAGTTTCTTTGGTATCACTAGCATCAAGGTAAGTCTGCAAAATTTTCATCTAAATAACTTGAGCTTTAATTTTGAAAATTTTTAGGAACAATTATTGCATCAATTCCAAGGTGAAAGCACTGAAAAGCATTAATCTAATAAATGATCAGTGTCAACAACTGCAAAAGAAGAAAGCCACCTCTAAGCAAGAAAAAGATCTGAAACGTTCAAAAACCTCCACATCCTGTCCATTTATGCCTGGTGATCAACCTCTGCTTATGGCAGAAATATTAACTAGTATCCGAGACATTGAAGAGACAGTCAAGATAAGCGAAGAAATAAAAACCTGTCCTTACTACTCTACGAGAAAGTCTGTGGAGGATGGACAAGTCATTTTGGTTCCCTACAACTCCATTTTACACAAGAGCACTCGAGTCAGTTCAGGGATTGATCTGAAAAACAATATATTGATTGTTGATGAAGCTCACAATTTACTAGAGGCCATTGAACGGATGCACAGTGTGACCTTGACTGGCAAACACATTTTGCACTGTCTCAATCAACTCACTCAGTATCAAAAAAGGTAATTTTATAAAAATTCTACTTGGTTCTGTTTCTTCTTACTCGCTAATCTTTGTATTCCAGATTTGAAAATGTGCTAACAGCAAAAAACGTTCTGTTTCTGAGCCAGTTGAGCTTTTGTATGAAAAAACTCATCAAACTACTTGGAGGAACATCCAGGTCTCGGCCAGATGATAAAACAGCCAACACAGCAGTTACAAAATTATACAGCCTCGAGGAATTCGAAATAATGGCTGAGATAGACACTGTGAACATGTTTGATCTTATCAGCTTTATTCAAAAGTCCAAATTGATACATAAGCTGAGAGGCTATGTGGAGAAGTACGAGGATGATCTCGTTGTCAAGGAGGTGGTCAAAGAGAAAAAAGGCGTTACGGCATTTCTCGAATCCCTGCAAAAGAGGAACACCATAGAAACGAAAGAAAATGTTGCAGTTCCAAGGGATACAGAGAAGGAGCATATCACAAGTCCACTAATGGTTATAACAAGCTTTTTAGAGACCCTCAGAAGTAGCTGCAACGATGGGAGAATATTTGTGCTACCTGGTGCAACAATTGAAGAAGGCTGTTTGAAATTCCTCTTGCTCAACCCTGCAGCACATTTTTCATACATTGGTAATGAATTAGTCTTTATATATGTGATACTTGAAAAAGCTTAAATAAAAAAAATACTAGTCTTTATGATTTGATAACAAAATTTGTATAGTTTAATGTAAAATTAAGTATAATAGTATTTTCGATTTAAAAAATGTATATTAGTACAAGAAGCAAGAGCTGTGGTTTTGGCTGGTGGCACTATGGAACCGATGTCCGAGTTCAAAGAGCAGCTGTTCATCAACGCCGGCGCCAAACCAGAAAGGATTGTCACCTTCTCCTGTGATCATGTTATTCCTAAAGAGAACATCCTGACATGCATTCTGAAGACGGGTCCTACTGGCGTCGATTTCGAATTCAATTTTCAAAATAGGCAGAATACGAAAATGGTATTTGTAATAATTCTTATTCATTCATTCATTGAACAAAGTTTAACGATTAAATCTTATTTATCAGCTGGATGAACTGGGAAGGACGCTGGTAAATTTGTGTAATATCGTACCAGCTGGTGTAGTGGTTTTTCTGCCATCCTACAGTTATGAGGATCTGCTGTTCAAGCACTTGGAATCCAGCGGAATTTTGACAAAAATTCGCACGAAAAAGACAGTCTTTCGAGAACCAAAGTCTACTACTCAGGTGCCTATACTATTTTATATATATTCTTACATTGTTTTTAACAAATCAAATTTTTTATTAGATTAATCAATTCTACAGGTCAATCAAGTTTTGGAAAAATACGCCAGCGCCGCTAAAATGCCGCTAAAACCACAAAATGGAGCAATTTTATTTAGTGTAGTAGGTAAATATATTTTATATATACTTTCTCTCTAATAGAAAGAAGTATTTGATGCTAAGAAGTATTTATTCACAATTTGTTGTGACAATTTATAAGGCGGAAAACTAAGCGAAGGCTTAAATTTCTCGGACGACTTGGGACGAAGTGTAATCGTCGTTGGTATGCCATATCCAAACGTAAAATCTCCAGAATTGCAAGAAAAAATGAAATATTTAAACGAGAACGTCGTAAGTTATACTTTCATCTAGTATGCGACCTTATCGAGTAAATATTTTACTAATTTTTAAATTTTGCATTGACAGAATCCAAACGCAGGGAGCGTCTTCTACGAGAACTCCTGCATGAAAGCTGTGAACCAGTGCATCGGTAGGGCGGTTCGCCACATCGCCGACTATTCAACCGTAATTTTACTCGACCGTCGTTATTCCAACAAAACCAAGTCTCTGCCTGGCTGGATCCAGCGCACGCTAACGATACAGCCGAACTTCGGCAGCTGCGTTCAAGCCCTTGCAAGATTCTTTGCTGCTAAAAGAAAGTCTACTACTGTTGCAGCGACATAGTTCTTTCGTGACACTTAAAAAATTAATTGAAGGATTGAGAAATCTAGTATTTTATTAAGGGTTTAGTATTCAGTCGAATAGGCCAGTTTTTGTAATATACTTTTTAGAAGTGAAAGATGCTGGGCTAACCTCTTTTTGATACTGATTTCTTCTTTATGAAACCTTAAAAATCCTCAAAGAAAATAATTTAGTTTTACGAATATAATCGCTCTAAAAATATTTTTAAATAATTATAATAGATGTCAGTCTTTCAGGATATTTGACACGAAAAAGCTAACGCCTGATTCTAAGTTCCTACAAATGCTGATTTAAATCTGCAGATACGTATTAGCAGTTGCAAAACCGCAAGTTCAGTGCGCGGAAATCCCCGTACTCCAATACACGTAAGGCGAATCCAATTGCTCATGTTGCTCAATATACTTTAAAATGAATAAGTGCCTAGCGCTCTACACAGATGCAAGTTACATTTGTATTGTTGATACAGATTATGTATATCTATATACAGATAAGATTATGTATATCTATATATATGTTTTAGACTCCTTATGCAACGACGCTTAGTTAGAAGGCTGGTCAAATGTGAGCTAGAATCACAAATTGAATTTAACGCGTTGCGCTCGCGTGTTGATAATCGATGAATTGAGCATGGTTTTATACTTTTTTACCAATTGTCTGTTCAACTTTTTACACGAGAATAAAAAAAGTTTGTAAAATGTTTTGGAGGACTGGTAATTTTTCTTGGCGTCCTGACTTTTAATCTTTGGTATGTGAATTTTTAGCATTTTTTTTTAGTTTTGTGAGAAAGTACTATAATTAATGGTAATAACTATGGTCAACGTAATTCTATGATAATATTAAAGTCAGAAAAATAAGTAGTTATAAAAAATATTTTCGGAATATTTAAAAAAGAATATTATTTTTATAACTAAAAAAACATGTAACTAACATAAGATTATATTTTTAAACTGTTAACACAATTTTATAACGTGTATTTCATTAATACATATGTATGTACATCTTATCTATAATATTCTGTAAAAAACGAAGTTCTCGAGTTAACTCAGATTGTACTAGGTACCGATACCGTAGCAATCCCGCTTTGCCTTTATTCTCTCAACGCACAATTCTGTGCGAAACAAATCTTTTATTACCCAAACTAATAATAACTCGACTCGGCGCTCGGCCGTTTCGTCAAGCATCATGACTCAACACGAGCGCGTCTAGTCATAATAATTTAGCATAATTTATGTTTGTCTAAGTCAAGAGACGAGTACTAGAGCAACAAATCCAATGAAGTTGATAATAGACACCGACGCGGGCGGCGACGACGCCGTCGCTATACTCCTGGCATTGGCCGCCAAGGAGATGCAAGTCATCGCTATCACATGCGTTTACGGGAACACAGACGAAGTGAATGTCGAGACTAATGTACTCAAGATCCTGACTGTAGCTGGTCGATCGGATGTGAGTTTTTAAGATTTTTATTCTTGTATGCACATACTTTAGCAATAAATGACTTTATATGTGACTACATATAAGCATTAATTTGATCCTTTTGTTTTGTTGTTTCAGATTCCTGTGTACGGCGGAGCCAAGAAACCTTTGTTGCAGAATTACACATCAGACGATTATTTCGGTAAAGATGGACTTGGCGATTTTGAGTTCGGCAGAGATATCGTCGGCAGTGTTGACCAATCTAAACACGCTGCATTGGCGATGATTGAACTGGCTAAGCAATATTCAGGTACAATAATTAAATCCCATCATTAAAACAGTTATTAAAAATATTAGTCAATTTTTATGTAAATTGAAATCACATGAAATCTCACAGGTAACATAAGCATCTTAACTCTTGGTCCACTGACGAACGTGGCTCTGGCAGCATCATTGGATCCCAGTTTCACTCACAGCGTCAAGCGATTTTACGTTATGGGTTCAGCCGTCAAAGATCCAAAAGCTGGAAACGAAAATAAAGATCCAGAGATAGAATTCAATTTCAGTTTGGACCCTGAAAGCAATGCCATTTTCCTTAATTCGTCCACGAAAGTCAAGAGTATCATAACACCGTGGGATGTCGTTCTAAAAAATAGCATCACTAAGGTACTATATTAATTATTATAATCCGTATAAAGCTATAAAATAGCAAGACAACAGTTGCTTAAATAAAAACAAAATACAAAATGAATTATTTTGTACAGGAGTGGCGAATAAACGTTCTGGGAAGCTTGAGCTCCGAGGCCATGATCTTCTTGAACAAAGTGGAGCACCTGGTTTTGGAGAAACTGACAGAATGGCTATCGGCCGATGCAATTGCTGTTGCGACTATGATCTGGCCGGACCTCATAACGAGTTCGTTAGAAGCGCGAATGTCCTCGGTGACTTACGGCCCGTTCAAGGGTTCCGTTTTGGTTGAAACCGAGGTTGTGAAGGATGAGGATAAAAACGTGGAGATTATCAGGGATTTTAACGTGACAGCCTTCAAGCATAAGCTTTTAGAAAAATTGGCATGAGTGATAACGACGTTATTTTGCATAAATGCAGATTACGGTCTTTGCACGTGAAATAAATTAAGGACGGAAATTTTAAATGTTTCCCTTACAAGTGAGCTTGAATCACGCCAAGATCCAAGTAAATCATATATTTTTGTACAAAACATTTTATACTGAACTCTATGCAAAATTAAATAAAAAGAAATGTTATTTATATTTTACAGACTTAAAGTAATTGTCATAAACCTCCGCCATATCAAAAACATTGCACTGAACAAGAAGAAACTTCCCAAGCGAATGAATCACAACAAAAAGCAAACAATATGCATCTATAGATATATCCAACCGTAAACCTAATCTTATCACTCCCACCAGATAATTCGTCACAAACCTCCTCCCATTATAAAATGCCAAAACCGCACCTATTCAATCTTATACAGACAGACGCATACCCTATATTCAAATATGTACGCGCAAAAAAAAGCGTGAAAGGCGCCACCTCGAGGCGCCGACCATCATCAGCGCGCTGCTTATCTATACATATATATATTATAATACATACTTATACATATACACGACACCGCGATTCCGCGGAAATAATCTCTACATATACATATATATAATATATATACATCAGTGAGGACTGAGGAGAGACAGTACAGTAGAGACACCCACACCCACACACAGTCAGTTTTCGCCGTAGTTTCTAACCACATCTACACATCGACGTTGCTCGCGAATCGCGAGTGGAGTTGTGGAGTGCGTATATAGTGTGTGTACAGTATGAGGTGTTAGAGTGTTGTACCGTTCGCTGGTAGCCGCTCACACAGTCAGACACACCGCTACTACTGGTACTCGTTCTCTCCTCCGGTTGATCGAACCGAGTACTTACAATACTTTCACTCATACCGGAGAGACGCGTAGACGAGGCAGAGCGGACAGGGACACCATCTTCTTCGCGGTGTATACGTCGTGTGCATATATAGAGAGACATACTCTGATAAGTAGCGGCGCAGGACGACGCGCGTGGGCGAGTGTCTCTCTCTCTGTCTCTCTTTCTCTCTTCGTCAAAGTGAAATTATTATTCCTGAGGACGATCCGCAATCACACACATAGTGCAGTGCCAGTAGTTTACAGAGATAATCAGTGCGTAGGTTATGTCAACTGGAGCACTGCGGTGCAGCAGCCGTAGCTCCCGGGTCACAGCGTAGCATACAGTAATTGCGAAGACGACACACGTCTTCCTCTGCGCCGCCGGCGTCCGTATCGTCGTTGTTTCTCTCTGCGAATAAGGAGGAGGAAGTGTTTCGCGCGGAAACTCGGGGAAGGACTTTGTATGATTTTCCATGCTACGGAATGCAGCGGATGAAAGGGCAATCCAACAGTCAAGGTGAGTAGTATAAGTCATGCCCTTTGTTGGGTAGTTTTCCCTTGATTTCTATATATGGAAGCAGCTAGTTCTGAAGAATCAGTGAGAGTTGTTCTCTTTGCTTTGGAGCTGGAATATTAGCTGTGGACAAGATATTGGCACAAAGAGATGGAGCAATGTTTATGTTGCTTATGTAAACAATGGGGTGGAACAGCTGTTTGGGAAAACAGTTTGAAATTTTATATGAGAAATTTCAAAGATTCTTATTCAATACAAGATTGTCAGTGAGTTACAGAGTGTATTTTTGTATGCACAGTGAGCAATGGTCCAAAGGAACATCAGCAGCCTGGCGATCACTCGACTGGCGAAGACATTGGCTTTGAGTCCTGGCGTGGCGGCAACAGCACTCAGCACCACTCTAGCTATCCCATTGGCAGCAGTGGCAATGACCACTACAGCCCATACTATGCAGGCACCTCATTCCAGTATCAGACCTTTGGAGCTGGAGATGGCACCTGGTCGAATGGTACTGATCCTGTAACTTTTCTACCTGGCTATGGAGGACAGATGAGCCATGATGCCTATGGCATGGAAGGTGTATTCTCCACCAATGCGGGAGGTAGCTTTGGAAACTTTGGTCAGCCCACTTTCCCTAACTACTTTCATGGAAATGGTGACTTCAGTGCCTGGGGCACTCCTAATAGGAAGGCCAGATACGAGGACTACTACCAGCATCGCAGTGGGGACAGCTATGGGGGTTCCAGCATCGGGGACAGCAAGGCAATAGAACAGGGAGTTCAGGGGCTATCTATCGGCAGTAAGGTGGGCATTATTAATCATCACCACAATTGTTTTTCTGAAAGAAAACATTTTTCTGCTGTAAAATTACAAGCGCCTTGACACATATATTTTGATCTATCGGCTGATAAGTTTATTATCTATAGAGGAAACAACTCACCTAATTTTAAAGTACATACATCAATATTTCAGTTGAAAAACCTGGAACGAAAATAGCAATGAAACAATTGACTAATAAGCGCACGAAAATCAATACTTCCAGAATACCTAATACATTCCGAATAACGAGCGCCACATTCTTTTAGGTTCAGAGGCAAGACCAGCCACCACCGCAGCAGCAGCAGCAGCAGCTACCACCTCCTCCACAGCAGCAGCAGGTCGCGCCGGTATCGAGCCAAACGGTCCCGGTCAAGCTCGAGCCGAAGGAGCCGCGCAAGATAACATGGGCGAGCGTCGCGAGCCAACCGGCCAAGCCGGTGCCACCGCTCTCCTCGACCCAGGGCACCAAGAAAAAGACGGGCATCGCTCCGCCACCCATCATCCCGGGCAAGCACAACATGGACATCGGTACCTGGGGCGAAGGCAAAGCCTCGATGCCGCCACCCAAGGCACCACCGCCACCCTCGCCACCGACGGTACAGCCAGGCCTGCCCTCGCCCCAGCCGACCCCAGCAGCAGCAGCAGCTATGCAGAGGCAACAACAGCAGCAAAGAGGACCACAAGCCGCGGCTGGAGGACCACCAGTTGGCACCTGCTGGAACAGACAACCCCAGAGCCCGCCCTCGCCCTCGGCACAGCTGCAGATGCATCACCAGCAGTTCCCGCCGCAGCAACCGCCTAATCAGAATGTACGGCACTGTTTGTATTATTATAGAATAATTTCGACGCTAGTTCAATGAGCTAAGAACTTTAAATACTTCAGGAGTAATTTGCTTCTGTAATTACGAAAGTCGTTGGTAGATAAAAAAGCGGATAATACCGGAGTTAAATGTTGTACATCAATGTTATGTTTGAAATTTGACTCGTTGACTATATTACCAATAGTGATTTATGTTACTTGTAAATTATATGGAAACAATAAATATTGTTTGTAGAATCAGCATCCACTGCAGAGCCAGCCTCAGCATCCGTCGCAACTTCAGCAGCAACAGCAACACCAGCAGCAAGGGCAAATGCAGCTCCAGGCTTCTCAGAACATGTCACACCCGGTGCTAGATGAGCTAAAGGTGAAGAACGACTACAATCCGGTGGAGTTTGACCAAACGGCGCCGGGTGCTCGGTTCTTCGTAATCAAGTCCTACTCGGAGGACGACATCCACAGGTCGATAAAGTACGAGATCTGGTGCAGTACAGAGCATGGCAACAAGCGGCTGGACCAGGCATACCGCGAGGCCTCGCGCGACTCTGCGCCCCTCTATCTTTTTTTCTCGGTCAATGGCTCGGGACACTTTTGTGGCATGGCCCAGATGGTCTCCTCGGTCGACTACAAGAGCAACAGCTCGGTCTGGTCCCAGGACAAGTGGAAGGGCCAGTTTCGCGTTCGCTGGATCTACGTCAAAGACGTACCTAACGTCCAGTTGCGCCATATCAAGCTCGAAAACAACGAGAACAAACCGGTGACGAACTCGCGCGACGCCCAAGAGGTGCCGCACGCCAAGGGCGTACAGGTGCTTCGCATTCTCCATAGCTATCGACACTCGACGAGTATCTTTGACGACTTTGGTCATTACGAGAGACGCCAGGCGGAGGAGGATCAACGTAAGGGACCGCCGCCGAATATGCAGCACATGCCGCCGTCTAACAACAGAGTCGGTGGCGGCAGGGGACCTTATCCAGGCGACATGCCGCCCAGGGACCATCATCATGGACCGCCCAGTCACCATCATCCACATTATCAACGCAGAGTGGGTTAACCCTTTTTCTTTCTTGGATATTGGTGAAAGGATAAGTGTTAATGTTTTGTTTTTGTTTGTTCTAGGATCGAGATCATCGTGGCAGAGGTAGAGGAGGCTCACGTCAGTAGCAGCGACTGGTTGAGAAACTCGTTACTACGTACGCTAGTATTCGACTAAAAGGAATGAGCTATACTATGTCTTCGCTTTTTCCGAGTAATGGACTACTTCAACTTGCCGCCACAATCAGAAAAAGAACGGTCCTGACAACGTCGCTACTGACGATGACAATGATAATAATTAGCGTCGCGCTGAGCCTTGCAAGTAATCCTGTATTTTATTTAAACGTAATTGCTAGATGGACCAGAAGCAGCAGCCGGAGGGTACCATTGAAAGATGATAAGAGTTTAATAGTGCGGTGGTGTCGTCGTTATGTGCTTTGACTCTATTGCTAAACGGTGTTTATTAAAATGCAAACGATTTGAACTTGATTATAGATAAAAGAACAAAAAAATCGCAAAAAAAGTTATATATATATATGAATAAATATAAATAAGGTAAAATGCATAACACAAGGTACACAGGACACCGATTGATTAATTTACGAAGATAAACGGAATGAAGGAAATCGCATATGAGCGAACTGTAATACTACGACACGATGTGGACACTAACTCTTGTATAATGCTTGATGAACGTACTTTTGTTAAAAATGTTTAAAGAAATTCTATATATAAGCGCAGCGAGCGATTATTGTAAAAGAGTGTCGTTTGACTTTAATATCAATATATACTTTCAAACTTCTGTGGACACGAGATTTCAAATGAACGAAGGAAATAAATTAACGAATACAGAAATGTACACATACACAAACGTAAACATAAATGACGGTGCCGGCGAATGAATAGTATGCAGGTATAGGTATATACTTGGCGAGTAAACCTAAATGGAAATGATTATTGTACTGAGAGATGATGTAAAACACAGAGATACACATATTACTGCAGTAAAAAAAGATTTATAAAAAAAGGAGACCGCAGCAAAGCAAAGAAAATTAAGAAGTCGCGTTGTATGTACTTCTGCAACGCGATAAATGATGACGATAATAACAATGATGGTGATTAACTATAATCATTGTAACTTTTTGTGAACAATCTTCACGCGACACGTTTCTTATTGTTAACGATATCTGTTATTATTTTTCTCTTAAAACTGTGTAAAAAAAATGTAACTTCTTAAGCAAGTTTACGTTTTTAAAAAAGGGATTAAAAAAGATAAAGTAAAAAGGAATGAAAATTTCCAGCGACGAACGATATCTTTTTATACAAAACTTGTAGGTCTCTGCCTCTCAGTCTCTTCCTCATGTTCCGCACAGTCGGAGCAGACTTTTACATGTTTTGATAATAAGTTTAAGAATTTCTTCAATTCCGCGCAAGCGATCAAGGTAACTTTTTGTGATTTTTACTTTTCTTTCATCTCTATACACCTCTGACAAAAAGGAAAGAAAGAAAAAACCTAAGCTAATGATGATGAAAAAAAAACATAAACAAGTGAGTGAATTCTGTCGCCGTTCCTAGCAGTTATAAAGTTTTTTGTCGTTTAACAAATGATAAAAAACGTAAAAAAAATTTCGTGAGTGACACGCTAGATACTATATTGTTTAAAACTAAAAAGCTATTGTTTCTGAGAAAAATCTTCTGTCTTTCGCCTTTATCTTACAATGTTTAGAGTAGAAAAATCGAGAGTAAATGATAAATGTTAATTTTATTCGATTACTTGTAGCGGTTTTTCAGCCTGTAGCAGATTGATTGTTGATTGTAAAAAAAGCTGAAAAGAGATGGCGATGAGTGTGTGCACGAGAGGAGAGACTAACTCCGATGGCGAACGGTGGTGTGAAATCCCGTTGTGCCGTTTCTGATTTGCGTGAAATAAAGGAAAAATTCTTACGTTGGCAGATTTCTCTTCTTATACATACAATATACTCAAAGTAACGTCATATTTTTATAAGTACGCATTTTCATTTCTCATTTGTTATTCTTTTACTTTACTGAGCTTTTCTTTTGTTGAAGGTATTATCCATCTTGATTTTCGAATTATTTTTATGGTATTTACAAGTAAGAGGAGATTCTTCAAAAACGCTTTTCCTTGTAACAATTTTCGACAGAGAAAGACATTAGTTTATAGTGTTTATACAATATGCGACATGTATTTTACTTAAATATTTAACTTTTTTTCTAAAAAAAAAATTAAGTTGAAAAGTCAAATTTCGTATAGTACCCATGAGTTATCAAATAAAAAGAATACATTTTTCTGAAAACATTTTTGTTTTTTTTTTAATTTTACTTAAAATTTTGTAAGTATTTAATTACTGTAAAATTTTGACTAGAAAATTATTTATATTTTTTTGTGTATACAACTGCAAATTTGTTAGAAACCAAATATTCTAATAAGTAATACAATATCTATCAATCGACGTTCCGTTGAACATTAGTATATATACTTGTTATTGGGTAAAATCTACTCAAGATAACATGAAACTGAAAAATCATTATTTTGCAATATGGGTATACAAATTGTAAATTTTATTGTTCAAAAGCATCAAGCAATTTCATGATTAATATAAATAAGCATTGTAAAAATCTCGCAAAAAAATCATCAGCAATCCTTGGCCCACGTGATCTCCTTACCCCTTTGGTCTCCACAAACATGTTCCTCCTCATCCTTTGTCTCTTCGACCTCGACTTTTTCACACATTACCTCTCCCTCTTCTGCGTCGATCCAGCCCTTCTCCTTCAGATACTCCCTCACACCCCTCCTCAGCTCCTCACCAAATTTCTGTGGATTCGTCCTCATGTACTTGTACACGAACGGTTCTGTCCCCGTGATTACGAACCAGTGTCCAAATATATTCAATCTACTTCCAATTCCAAAGTCCGGCGGAGTGTAGTACTCCTCTGTCCCCGGCTTGGGCACTCTAATCCAGCCCAGAAAACATCCCCCTTTTCTCCCGGCATTTCTCTGCGCAAATTCGCATATGCGAATGGTACCGTCGGCTAGATTATACTCAAGTACGAACTGGCGGCCTTCGTCCTCGCGACGAACTGCGTCTAAACATAGACTGTAACGAAGTTTCTTTGGAAAGTTGTAGAGTCGACGGATCAGGTCCTTCTTCGGTTCTTCGTCTGGATCCATCAGTTTGGGTGTTGAAGGTTTTCGAGCATAATCAGATGTGGTTGACTCGTTGGCCAGAGGAATACGAGGCGGCTGCTCAATCCGAAGCATCGAGGAGTAATAACGACGAGTGAAGGGGTCGCAGTCGTGCAGCAGGAATCGGCGGCCGAAGATGAAGACGGTCTCGCCCACCTGTTGAATCGTTGGCGATGGGCCATTCATTTATTTGCTGTGGTTTTGGTGAGTAGTGCAGTGTTGGTATAGTATAGTATCGAATAGGGGATATTTACTCGTGTACTTGATAACGTAAATAGAAGGGAATTGATAAGAGATACGTGTGTGTTTGATGTGATTCTAACTTGTGGGGTAGGTGTGGCTAACCACACATATAGCCTTTATCTACTACTGTTTAAATGTTTTCCTTTTGAATATTATTAATTTGGTATCTATTCATAATGTGTTTATAGATGAGAATTAAGAATGAAAAAATCGGTTGAACAACTTATGTGATAAGATATGTTCAAACAATTCCTTTTGCATAGTGAATAACAAAGCGTACACACCTTCAAATCTCTCGGCGAGTAAAACTCTCTGACCTCCTCATCGCTTTTTTCCAGATACACACTGGGATAGTTCGCCGGGAGGTCTTTCCAATTCTTCGGTACCTTCGTCCTTTTCAACAACAGGCAACCTCTCTCACTGTCTTTCCCATCATTCGGTCTCCTGACCTCGCAAACAGCAATCGTATCATCAGCCAAAAAGTATCTCAATTTAAAGACGTCGTCATTCCAGCTGGCGTCGAACGAAAGAATCATGCCGTCGTACTCGAGAAATCGGTAACGTCTGTCGTCGGCTAGAGATCGACCGGTGTCTTTGGTGCTGTTGAGGGTGGATTGTTGTTCTTGAAGAAAACGGTTCTGGAGGTAGGGATCCGGGGGAATGTCTTCCGGATTGGAAACATCGATGCCCTGGCTCGTGAGGAACTCACGGGTGAAGGCGTCGCAGTCGTAGATGCGGTAAATTACGCCATAAATTGCTGAAATGTTTTGTATTTTTTTGTTTTATGGAAACTACAACGTTTTTTTAATTCTTTGTTACTATGTAGATCAATAATCAAATTCTTTTTTTTCTAATCTTTAAATTTTGAGAACAATAAAAATTAGACGATATTATAGTTCATAATATGAACCAGATAATTATGATAACATCTCGGCAATTCATTCGAGCAAATTAAAAAAATAACGCTATAATCATACTTCTAACTCTTTTTTAAATGCCGGCGCGAAGGCTGCAAAAATTACCAATATTCATTCCAACATTAAAGTCCTTCCAGTGGTAGCACCTGCCCTCGGGGTCCTCCCACTTAGGAACCTTATCCCTCCTAACGAGTTTCCCTTGTTTAAACCCAGCATTTTCCAACTTCGGCTCCGTCACGGCCATCGTGTCGTCCTCCAGATAATACGTGATTTTGACTCGTCTGACCCTCCATTGTTCAGCCGGTGAACCAAAGATACCCTGACGAAAGTAGGCATCGAAGCTCAGACACTTGCGAGAGAACAGGGCGTAATGAGGAACGAAACGCTGGTGCTCGTAGTGGTTGAACGGTTTGCGACGACCGTAGGTCAGAGATGGATCGAACCTTTGTTATGAGAATTTTGGAGGTTTTTGTTTAATCACTCAATGAAATTAAAAGTGTTGCTGTACCCTTAGTTTATCTACTTATTGCATATGAGATTTTTTTAAATGTGCATTTATTTACATTTTTAAATATAAGAGGAAATTATATGCATCTTCCTCAAATTTTTTCCGAAAAAATCATAAGAATGACATAATGGTATATGTATAAGAATTCCGTAACGTAATCGTTTTTAATCAACGAATGAGTTGAATGTCCAAATAAAAGAAAAAATACAATTTTCAACATCATTTAAAAAAATATTACTTCACATACTATTTTAAGGTAGACTACACTGGAAATACATAAAAGAATCACCATGCAGAGTTGTATAATTCAACGATAAGAAAAAACATTTTCCATATCTTCGACACAAAATTAACGCAACAAAAAGAAGTCCAATCGATTCCGCGTACATCTAATTAACATACACTCCGATAGGTACACACAGTGTGTAATAATGTACACGTGCTTGCATTCCGGAAGGGCACGCTTGGCGCGCGACCTTGACCCTTAGTAATTACACGCGGCGTAACCCTTCTGCGATATATTCACTTAAAGCTTCTCAGCGCAGAATCCGAAGAATAAACATAGGCAGACACACACGATTTTCGAAAAAGTTGAAATTGGCACGATTTTATTCAAAATGTGGTTTTACAAAAATTATGCGATACAATTTGTATTGTTATATTCCTTTTATTCCTCTTCGTTCTTACTTTTTCAACGAAATACTCGTATGATCTTCCTCGTATATTGATTTGTTGTTATATCAAAATAAACATTATGCTCTACTGCTTTTATGTGTAGCTGATGTGTAATAAAAATATCGATGTGTGTTTATCATCATACCATTGTGGGCTGCGTATGACGTGTGTTATTTAAAAAAATATATGTGTGTGGTACATATTTTGATTCGAAAGGCTGCGGCTAATTTTTAGATACTGACACTGGTTGTTTTTATTTTCTATCTTTGAGCGTTTATCTTCGTCTAAGAGAGCGAATAGTAGGTAGAATTACAATATTCAATGCACTGACGCAGTGTATTAATTCTGTGTAATTAAGTTCCACATGAATGTCTCACACGTAAGTAGAACTGCACACATTTACATCGCTATTATTTTTTATTTATAATTCATATGTTTTCAACTGCTTGTATAATTTCGAAACTATTTATATACGCTTGAGATTTCATCTAATAGTACTGCTCTGTAATTAATTACTGTACCTCTGTAACATTTTTTTTAAGATAGTATGCATAGAGAGCATATCAGTGTAGTCTACCCTTTCTGTTCTTCGCGTAAATTTAAGTTTACTTACTCGACTTGCTTAGCGTTGCCTGAACAATCATTCGGATCGTAGCTGTCGCGTATAACTCGAAATCCGTTCAGGAATTTTAATTTCTGCTTCAGCTTGTCTTTCGACTGTCCAATATGTAACCATTACAAAACACCTCGAATTTTATTATATCTTCAAGTATGCGTTCTAATTCAAAGTACCATCAGATTCAGAACATTATTTTCAAAGAGCATCATTTCTAATTGATTAATTAAGCAGCTACTTTCTCTGTCTGACCAAAGCTTTACTCGAGTCACTTAATCATCATCAAAACAATATTTTCTCTGTCTGACCCAAGCACTGACATGACTCACTCCAGGTTATGCATATCGGTATCTTTAAAAAAAAACAACCTCTGATACTTTGAATTTCCACAAACTTTTTCTACATACCATAGATTCAGAGCCCGATAAACCGTATCCGGGTAACAGGGGCAGTCTCTCCATGACTATCCTTCACGTCTGTCTCTTTTAAGTCCAAAATCAGATACTTATCAGAAATAACACATCTCGTCTTCGAATGAAAGCACTTTATTTGAAAAAATAATATATCTCATCGTTGAATTGCTCTTAGGTATAGAGTCGTCGTTAGTATATCAATCAAGCGACGCTTGTTTCAATTCACGTCGGCTCATTATCACTCGCATCATATCATCTCTATAACAACGGGCGTTTCTCTCTCTCTCTCTCACACTACTATGTACTACGAATACACAATCGATTCCCGAAAAACTGATTTCCCTCATCCCCTCCCGCCAGCATACGCAAGAGAGAAGCTATGGACACGCGCGCGCGTTGTTATGACAGCGCGACACAACAGCAACAACAATTAATTTTACAGTAAACGTTATATAATAATTAGTTAATAATATAACGGTATAGCCGGATAGATGCATCGTTTATTGACACTGACTTTGTTTAATTTTCTCATTTTAGAGCATAAATGTATATAGCTATAGGTATGCATACTTTCATGTGTAGAAAAAATATCGGAAAATTATCATTGTTTTTTTTATGTATTTACACACGGGTGTATATGTATATATAGAAACGATAAACTCAAACTTAGAAGAAAATTATATATAGTAAGATAGAAAATATATATACCAAGTTAGACTATGTGTCTATCCTCCTCTGCCGATTTTAAATTAAACTATTGATTATAAGCTCGTCTTTAACATACACATTTAAGTCACGTTTGATTTATTAACTTTATTTATTTTTTTTTACACTTACGTAACTATTGCAATACTTTTTTCCTCGTAAATTATTAATTAATCATATCTCAATAACTAATACTTCTTTTCGACACACACAGATCTGGTGCTCAACACCAGCTATACGAATCAAACTATATTAGTATTTACGTCGAAAAATTCAGTTGTCTAACTATGAAGCAATTTCTTCGACCCCCTACTACTTGCTTCCGATAACACTATTAATTCTTCGATAATTTTGTTTTTTTTTGTCCATCACATCAACGATGTTATCTCGTATAGGATATAAGCAGAGAGATGGCAAGACTACTTTTAGTACGAGCTCGCACTGCGTAGTAGAAAAAGAACAATAATAAATTGAATTGATGATCGTAGTAGGTATAAGCTTACAGTTTATGCAAATTAGGCAGGTAACCTTAGACATATATTAATTAAACGTACTTTATGTATATCGTTATACAAGTTTTGTGTGTCATATAAAAAAGTGTAAAATTAAAAGTTATAGAAATTCATCACACACGTCACCTCCGCGCGCATCATCCTAGTATAATCTCGCATTCTTTCCATCACAGAACAATTTATAGATAAACCAAAGTACGTATGTGTAAAAAATACCTTACGGAATAATACAGGAAACGTACATATAATATGTTTCGCGAATTGTACTCTAATTTCGTGTCTGAAGCAGTGCCTCTGTAGTAATCTTCTCTGACAACCAGTGCAGTATAGGAAAGAAAACGTAAAATCGCTAATAATCCTTTTGCTAACCAGCCTTAACTAATAAAAAGTACATGTTAGGTATAATCAATAAATAGGAAAAATAAAACAAACAAATTCGTATAGCTAAGTGAAACAAACAAAACTAACTAAAAAAAGGTCGTTCGCACGACCTGATCGTCAATAATCGGATGCACCTAGCCCGCTTCGCTTTTTTTCGCGAACGCATACAAAAACTGCATGACAACGTCATCGTTCGTTTTTTCCTCGTTTCTTTTCTTTATTGTAGTCGTAGTAATCTCCCACTTCTGTGTTATATGTGTATTTCATTTTTCAATAATCAATTATTATTTTTATCCTGCGGATATTGACAACAGTAGTGTATATTTGTGTGTGTGTGTGTGTGTGTGTGTGTGTGTTTGCGCGCACTTGTTCGCTCATACCGATTTCAACGAAAGAAGTATATATTCTTCAAAGTCAAAATCGGTAACCCTCGACTGTTCTCCTTCAAACAATCAAACCAAAAATTCAACCCGATTGCAGAGCCACAAGTTATAAAGCGCACATGTGTAACAAGTGTGTATGTATGTGTATAAACGATATATAATATATCTAATAGAATCGAGCGTATTTTTGGCTCAGACGTCGATGAAGTGTCGGAAGACGAACATGCAGCCGGCAGAAAGGGCTCCGGCTATGGGCACGGTGATGAGCCAGGCAAAGGCGATGTTGCGGAAGAGGCTCCAGCTGACGCCTTCGCCACCTTGCGAGGCCCAACCGACGCAGACGACCGAACCGACCTTGCAGTGGGTTGTCGAGACCGGCAGCCCGGCTTTGCTGGCCAGCAGCACCGTCACTGCCGCGCCTACCTGTTTTTAAAGAAAATTCAACGATAAAGAATTATTATAATATTTTTTTGTGTGGAATTTTTATTTTGCTTGTTTATCGAAATGCATTTATTTTTTATTTCAGTATAGTAACAGTCGTGTACGTGCCAGACAAACGAGAGTTACCAAAGTTATAAATCAAAGAATGTTTGTGGTTTAGTGCAAGGTATATAATTGTATATTTCAATCTATTTTTAGTCGATAAAATGAGAAAATATCTTTCAACAAGGACTAATCCGCCTAAACGCCGTATTCCAACTAATTTCAACCTACCTCTATCGTGAATCCTGTGGTAGGCGTGATCTTAGCGAGATCCTGTCCCAGTGTCTCGATAACCCTCCTTCCCCAGACCCATAATCCCGTCGATATACCCAAACCACCATACAACAGAATCAACAACGGTGTCTCGGCCTCTTGCTTAGCCGATCCTTCGGCATAGATGGCCCAGAGAGCAATGAGTGGCCCAATGGCGTTACTGACGTCGTTACCGCCATGAGCAAAGCTGCCAAAGGCCGCCGTCAACACTTGAAGGAACGCGAATAGTTTCGACACGTCAGGGTGCTCCGAATCCATCACAGCGTCCTCGTCGAGAACACGTCCACCTGACGCCTCCACATCACCGCCTGCGGCTGATAGAAGCAGCGGACTAGCGCTGTTGTTGCCGCGGAGCTGACCCTTTGGTGGCTCTTCCAAGGTTCTGGAAAAATAAATTTTCGATTCATGACGATGAAAATTATACTGTTTTGTACCTTAATTTTATTGTCTGTGTATATGCTACTGTGTAATAAAAGCCTATATAAGCATTGTTGAAAAGATGAACTTTTTTTAAATCTGATGAAATTCATCTTTGTTATACGGTGCGACTTGCATCGGATTTTAATACTGACCTAGAATCGACTGATCGATTCAGTCAGTAAAAAATATCACCATTGTGCAAGATTACGTCAATGTTTCAGTTTTTATAAAAGTATATACTTTTGCGTCAGTCAAGAAAAAATACACTTTCTCACATTCAAAAGAGAAAACTAAATCCGTTTGTAGACCGAAGTAGTTCTTTACTTAAGAATAGACTTGCAGTAGAGTTTACGAGGAACGTAAGGGAGCAGAAAAAAAGTCCTACATATATTTGACTGGTAATTTAAAGTGGCCGCGGATAACATCGCCACTTTGCAAGCAGAGTGAATAAGTAAAGCGACAATTTTCTTGAAAGTAGCCGAGGTATTATTATAGACACGTGAATAATTTTTCTCAGGCGAATTTCCAAATTGCTTTTTTATTCTTGAGATTCTTGAAAAAAATTCAATAAGCTTATTTCAACCATGGCAACTTAGTCACAAAGGTATGCTTGCTTATGAAAGAGTGATGAGTTATAGATGCCAGTTTATAACAGCACTAAACTAACAAAGTAAAAGGAACATAAAAAATCTAGTATTCATCATCGTTCGAATAAACCATCAAAATTTTATGTACGGATACGCGATGAAATACATATACGCTTATTATACAGCAACGTATATTATCTAGGAGATATAATGTCTACTAAAAATTTACTAGAAAAAGTTTGTACAATATTCTTGGCATCGTCGTAATACAATATATAGCTTAAAGCTGAAATTCAAATGAACAAAATTCTAAGAAATTTCTCAAGCAACTATGCTGCATTTGTAATAAAATCTATAGATATACATAGCAAAGAAGCGAAATAACACTCTACAACGTGAATAAACAAATTATATATGATAACATGGTTCAGTAGTTTCGGTAAAAAAGAAAATTGCCGATTCTCACCTGGGCGTCTCACCGCCAGGTTGAGCTCGTTGCGATATGACCGAGAGAGCAGTGGTCTCCTTATTGTCGGCTGCTGCATCGATGTCGGCTAGACGTCCATTGTTAGCCTGACTGTGCGACAGGATAATACGTTTTCGCTGCCAGGGTACCACGATCAGGTAGACCACAGCCGCGGAGATGATGCCGACAGCCAATGCCGCCGCTACGCTGCCCCACCACGGGACTTTATCCAGCATCAGTACTATTGGATATTTTGAGTTTTTCAGTATTGAAATGATTTTTTGTCTCAAAAGTGGATTTAATCTGATTGCGCTTCTCCTATAGTCAGTATAAATAATTTTTTTGCTCGATAGACCCAATGATTATTCTATTATCCCCTACTCTATTTTTCTATCGTGTAAACGTGAAGATTTACAAAGACATTTATTACTATTAGCTTCTAAGTGACGATGAACCTAAGAAATCATTATTTAATATTTATGTTTACAGCTTCTACGCATTCCGGCTATATGCATCTATCAAAAAACTGGATAAAACTGGATACAAACATTCAAGAACCTCTTAAAGATTCTCGGAATAATAAAGACTTGGGAATCTAATTACAGGATATAATAATAAAATATTCACCGCAGCTTTTCATTAGAACTCGCGTGTCTCTACTACAAATCATGCATATACACATCGTAACGAAAAGATGTAAAACAAAAGCATATAGGAACAACTTACGCTTCGGCCCATCATGCGCTATGGACAATACGTTGATAGCGATGGTAAGACTGTAAGCCAAAGGCAGCATTTTAAGGCCCTGCTCGAGGGGTTTGGTAGACCGCAATATGGACTTTCTTATCAGCCAGAAAATCGACGAGGACACAAGGCCGCTTAGTATCGGACTGGCGAACCACGACGCCGCTATGTTAAGGAGGGCCATCCATCTCACCTGGTAAAGAAAATTTTGTTAAAAATACAACTGCAAATCAACATCGTCGACGTCTTCGTTTTAGCGAGAAATATGCTCCGGAGCTGCACACGTCATCTAGGCGAATGAAGTCGTCGTTAACAAGACAACGTCATCCTATTATAAAGCCCACACGATCTCTTCTAAATTAATCCGTTCAACAGGCAGATTTCTATAACTTGAAAAACAAAAGGGAAAAAAAACTTACTCCTGCGGTGCCTCTGCAGACGAGAGAGAAGCCAACGGTCGCCCCGACGATGGAGTGGGTGCCGGAGATGGGCAACTTGAGAGCAGTGGCCAACAGTAGCCATATAGCCGAACCAGTGAGACTTGCCAAAGCTCCGAACATTAGCTCCTTCTCGTGGCCCTCGTACAGCGAGACATCCAGGATTCCTTTTCTCATCGTGTCGGAGACCTGAAATTTTGACGTTCAGTTCTGACATAAATTTTCAATTCGAACTACAATAAAAGTATTCAGTTACACGACAAAAATTTTAAAATTTCACACGGGACAGAGTCGCTTTGCGGATTATTTCTTTAGCATATAATCATCAAGTGATATTCTTATTATAAAAATTACCTTGTATCCAATGAGGACGGCACCAGCGACCTCGAAGAAAGTAGCGAGAATACAAGCCTGGACGATTGTGAGGACACCAGCCCCGACACTGGTGCCAAAACTGTTGGCCACATCGTTCGCTCCAATGCCGAAGGCCAGGACGAACGCGACAATGAATCCCACGACCACCAGCCACACCAGATTAGTGTCGTACGGCACCGCAGTCATGTTGATGACTCTCTTCGTTCAATGGAAGATCTCTTCTTACAGCAGCAACAGCAGCGGCAGCAGCTCCTCTTATATCTTACACTAATGTACAGGAAAAACGATGCCTCGTCGACGAGCGCTTTATACATGTATATATATACACGTCGGATACCACTCGAGAGCCCTTGGTTTATCTCACTTGGTCAAAACAGCCGCAGAGTCGAGCTTTTGTACATGTAGGAGTAGAGGTAGTATATAGCTTGTCAGCCTAGCACCTGATTCGCAGTAGCAATAACTCATCCCGGACTGATTATACACAGACTGAGTAATTTATATAGTTGTGTATACACGTGGCGGAGGAGTGGGTATGTGTGTGTGTGCGACAGAGTATAATATATAAGACGTCGAAAAATAGAGAGAAAGAGAGAGGGATGTTGTAAGTGGGTGGTAATGTGTGTGTGTGTATATATATGTATATTATTGACAGCCGGCCGGACTTGCCGCCGGGAGTATGAGACGAGGCTCCAGCCGGCGGACTACTACGTGCTGCTGATGCGGCTGACTGCTACTACTCGTCCTGAGGAGACGAGACGATGAGGCTGACGACGACGATTTTAGAGGCTCCGTTAGAGCCGATCTTCGTGGCTTCCGCATCTGTGGAAAAATTAATGGAATTACTGCATTAATTGCAACAACAGCGACAATTTAGTAGCCGAGTTACCGAGACTATATGCGAGAGATCGCGGATTGACGAGGTGAGCACATCAGTCTTTCTTGCATATACATATATAGTGATGGATTATTTAGATGTTTGTGGAGGAGCAGCGACGCGTGATGAACTTAATTGGGAGATAAGTATATAGATACATCGCGGTTTGAGTTTATATCTGGCGTGACATTGGTGCGGAAAAATCGTTAGAATTATATATAGATATGACAGTCGTCAGCATCACATTGCTATATTATATATTTATAAATTAAATATTTACGTGATTCTTTAGTCTCTGCTAGAGACTAAAGCATTATTATATCCACTCAAGCCTCGGTATATACATCTCGCATCGAAAAATTGAAATTTCGAATTTCCGCGGAGTCACGATCGGAGCATTCGTCATCGCGAGCAGTTCGCGCTCATATATACATATACAAGGAAACTCGCGCCAATACGTACGAAATTGGCTATTGATTCGATACGTTCTAACTCTGCAGCTCGATTTATGCCACCGGAGATGCCTATAGACCCGCTCGGTTTATTTAGCATTACTTGAGCGTTATATATTTTGTCAAATTCGTTGCCAACGAATCATCAACACTTATCTGCCCTATTAGGATATTTTTCAACTTGTAATGACTCAAAAGTAGCTGAGTATTTCCAGCGAGAAACGTTTAAACTGGACCTTGACATTCTCAACAAGCATGACTCAAGCTCCATCCCACACTTGCTTAAAATTTCGTCACACACAGCATTCGAACCATCGCAGTCTCCCCAACAACAGATCATCCCCTTCAACTGAGCTGTATAACGTACACAGCGAAAGGGTCATCGAGTATACGAGAACGTGTGCCCCTGGCAATTCAAAAGTTAATCGAGTTAGAAACTCCATCAAATCGAGTTATAGACTAGTGTGTTGTATTATATACTTCGCACTATTACCAATTTGTTTTCAAGTTATTATCGGATTGTTTAGTCGATCGGGTGCGTGATTTTGACAGCACAACACTATACTGTGTGCCTACTTTTCTTCTGTAATAAGTAGGTGTCATAATGATCCAGTTTGAATTTAAAAATATACTCGATCGCTGATGCCTCTGTATTATACATGTAGCGAAAGGGTTAATTAGGTGCTCGTCACCTCTGTGTGGGTATTTAATTAAAAGTTGTCGCGGAGCTGCATTAAGACGCGATTGCGTAAACGTGTCAGGTTGATTGCAGAATTCAATCAATTATTCATATTGGACGAAAGTTTAGAGACAATTTGCTATTCTATATATACATCAGGTTTTCGTTAACTTATTTAATAAATCGACGGAAACTGTCTTAACTTTACATATATTTTAAAGAATCTCGTTTTATTATACCGCTTCAAAATTTATAATTAAATTCGTAATTGCTTTAAACAAATTTTGACTATCACAACACAAACCTCAACCACCAAACGCTTCAAAATCCCGATCAATTTCACCTCTCCGACAAAAGCCACCTGATCCTCCTCCAAGCCCGGCGTAATCCCCGCACACGTGTCACACCGCTCGACCTCATATCCATATATAACTTAATCGCAATAGAAACTAAATCGTCCGGAAGCAATAAGTGCATCGCCATGCATATACCTATATACTTATACATATAAAAACTCGTCGCAGTGCAGAACAATCGTCGTGCAACGTCCGCCACTGCCCCGCCACCTTCTTCTTCATTCCTTCCCGTCACCCTCTTCGATCGATCCACTACTACTCCCTTCTCGTAATACGTATAATATATACATATACATCTATATATACATCATCCAACAAGCATCTGTATGCTTCGCAGAGAAAAAGAAACGAGCGTTAATCCGTCAGAGGAGATTTCGGGAGTCGAGGTGCCGAGAGCCGGTAAAGCGACGCATTTGTGTGTGTGTGTATGTATGTATATATCTACATCAGGGCAAATGGGGTGCGGAGAGAAAGAGGAAGTTTGCTGGCCGATCGATAGCTGCGCGCCGAATGCAGCTGATGCATGCACACTCGTTGCACGCTCGCGGATTCGCGATGAAAATTTTCGTCATCCCCTTCTCGATGTATTTTCAATCGTCATTACGTGTACTTTCACTTCGATCTTTATCGAATACAACGCGTAGTGTCTGTAGAATCTCGTAAAATAACACGAGCGAGGATATATATTAGGAGAAAATACCTTGACATGCGCCAAAAAATCCACACAGCAGTTCTCTACGCTCTGACGATGTCTTCGACGTCCATCAATTAATCGAGAATCTCTTCTCCACCCCCTCTACTAAAACACTAGGTTCGCGCGGACTTTTTATTCGAAAATAAGTGTTATCTTCGATCCCTCGACGATTCTCAGACAACTAAGTACACACCGGCGCAATACTCGAGTGGAAAACGTGGTTCAGTCAAGGTGCATGGAGAAAGAGAGAGAGAAATATAACTAACGAACGGAAGCCGAAAGCGCGCAGACGCAGCAGAGGAGCTGCACGGAGCGAACACGTGAACGCAATGCCGCTGATGATGATGCCACCGGTCGAGGGGGTGCGCGCGCGCAGGATTTTTTCGGGTAGGGGTATAAGAGATCCGCCAGATCGAAATGAACTGTTTGAGGGTTTTTCGCTGGGATTTTTTTTTAAGACTTGTTGGTCCTGATACCTTTTTTCTTGTATTTGTCGTCATCGCGATTATGTAATCGTTAAAGATTTATTCGATGTCCGAAGTCCACATTTATTATAGAAGCTTTTAAACAACATTTGATTGTACTCATCAACTTGTATATTCATATCGTGGAAAAGAATTTTTTGCAAGAATTACGTTGTATTGTATATATGTATATGAAAAGTCGATGGGGGCAAGTTATAAAGTTACCCCCTTTGCGGATGTGGTACTATATACGCTGTACACGAGCGAAACTTTTTCAACGACTTTAAGAGCCACTCTACACAGTGCAGTAATTTTTCTCCTCTCAAAGTTTAACGCGTTTTTAAAATGTTCCAGAAGTCGTGTTGCGACCCTTGAATTCAAGTCTCATAAAGAAGAAATGCAGAGTATGTCGTAATCACAGAGTCGTTCTGTACAGCATTTTTGAATTAATATAAACATTTTTTTAAATGCAGAGTATTCTTATAAATTTACAATTTTAGGTATACTTTATCCGTACCACAAACTCGCATTACACGCTCTACGTGTACGTATATATTTATGTTAATTCGATAGTATTTTCGGAACATAAATTCGCAAAGTTTTCGCACGCATTTTTACTGTTATCTGCGACCGACGGAATTCCAGCAAAATAACCAACATTGATGCGGATGATCATCGAATGAAAAGTTTTCAAAAGCTCGTATATAATTAAACTTTTTTAGCCATGTTTTCTGCATTCGCATCCCTGATTTTCGCGGATCACAAAAACTAAAGATTAATTTCCGTGGAAATAATGAGGAGTAATCGGAAATGTTCAGTTTTTAATTGGAGGTCAGCAATCGCGTTCGGGTCAATGAGAAATATTTTATTTAAAGCGATTATTATTTTTATCACCGTTTTTGTAGAATTCAATATAGCGATCTATTGAAAAGACTGTTCAAAATGTGTGCAAACGAGTTTTAAATTTAGTTTAAGCGATCGTGCAGTGCGATAATAGCTATACCTACATTCGATCTCTCGATAATTGGGTGTGTATAAATATATAAAAAATAAATGGACTTTTAAATTTAGATACAAACTGTACATGCAAGTGTAATGAAATCAATTATTTTCGTCGCATTAGCAGTAAATCATGCTATAACCGCCGTTATATAATAAATCTACGAAAGTAACTAGTTTCACCGATCTAAGTATATATACACATATGCAACTTTGTTCTCAGCTAAAAACTTTTCACACGCACAAACTTGCAAATGAAAAAAGTTGCAAAGCGCAACACATGGCGCGTGTCCCTTCATTTTCTGATCACACACACACACACACACCGTGTCCCGTTAATCCTTGACCTCAATCCGACTATTAAACTACAATAAGGCATTACCAAGATTACGTGAAAAAATCCACTCAGTAGCATCCGTATTCTTCTCTTATTGAAATTTCAAAAAAACTACATTACACGTTATCCTATTTACATTAAACCAGCGAAGAGTTGCCCTCAAACAAAAATATATAACTCTCTCAAATAAACAGCAACGTCCAAAACGAAATCAAGATCCTAAACTCACCTCTCTCAAATTTCATTTTTTAGCTGGGTACTTTTTATGCGCGGCAGACAAAAGAGAAGCAGCCAAAAGCGTTCCATTGAATCTGTGAGCGCGCGTGTGCAACTGGACCGCTTTGATGATGCCCGCGGCTATTATATGTGTGCGCACGTGTGTGAGTATGGGTGTACCCACGTGTTATGTACGCATTGTTTGATCATCGCGGTCGCGCTCCGTTTTGCACGGCACACTATACACGATTACGTAATTTTATTTTTCGAATTCACGCGCGCTACATTGTTTTGCTGTGTATAATAGTAGAGATCGAGAGGTGGGGTTGTTTACTGCGCGGGAAATTTTGTTGCTATACATCAAGAGTTTTGTGCAGAATTTGACTGAGCGTGAGATGACTGAAAAAATATATATATATTGCCACCCTTCTACTTCAGTATTTCGCTTACTGTATCAACGATGAGTATATAGTATGCTGAAGTTTATACATATGTCTATTCTTATTCTTATACTATTTTATGCAAATGATAAGAAAGAAACGATGTCAAGCGTTTATAATTAGAATTTTCATTAGGGGTTGATTGCGTTTCTCGTCGCTATATTGTCTCTTTAATATAAATGATCGATTAAATAAACGCACTAGAGAAGAATAAATTACGGCCAGCTGTGGCTGACAACGTATATAAGAGCTCGCTTTGAATGTTAAAGAGGCTACCTAATTGAATAAAATTTTTTAACTTGTATTATAGAAAATCACGCAATGCGTCTTTTACATTAAAAGTGTTTTATATATCCTCAGGACCAATTCATGCATATTAATACGTATAAAAGGACTCTAGATCTCGAACTGCTTGAATAATCGATGTTTCTGTATTTTAATGAATTTTGTCTTCGAATCGAACTTGCAAATTGTCAAGAATTGGACTGATAATAGATTATTTACATGCGATAAAATTCAGGTATTACGACTTCTTTTTTTGAAAAATTGACAAAACCGTGTATAGCAACACTGGGTGGGTGTCGCGTTTCGCACGCTTCATTTAAATAAAAATACGATGTATTTATAAACGAAATATATATTGCACATACAAGAAAGCGAAAAAACTTATTGTTGAAGAAATTTACATCGGAATCAAAATATTACGAATAATAAGTAATAATATGAACGTCACTTCGTCAAACGCTGTCATCGTTGTTTCCCTTATATTTGAAAATTCTGTTGATGTTTGTATATTGAGGAATTTAGGATACTTTTCTATACGATATATCGTATCAAAAATTCCAATTGATAATAACTTGCGTAATTAAACTTTTACGTGACTTTATTTTATAAATTATTAACGTTTGAAGACAGAACTCGAACAGTGCATAAAGGACACGCTTCGAAATAGTAATATTTGAGCCAAAATTTTTAAACGAAATCTTGTTGACCATATGGCTTGATGTAATGCATGTGATAAATCTGTTAATACGTACTAAGTAAAAGGAAACGGTTTTATGTCGACACCTTTGATTTCATTATCATCTAATATCTAAATTATTTGATAATAGTTACCCGCAATACAGCACTTTCCGGCTTTTTACTATCTTGGTTTATGTCAACTAATCTATCTAAAATTTAAAAACGGCACTGTATAATAATATACGTTATTCCCTCCATCGATATTTACTCGAACACACTTTCTTTATCAATAAAAATCTTATAAAAAATAGTTATTAATCTTTCAAGTTATCCTCTTACGTCACATCATACCCACCCCAAAATTCATCGGAAAACACCTGTACAACTCAATCGGTAACCGCAACTACTGTAGCTTCATCATCTTTTGTCATGTATATATATATATACATATAATGCGTATACGTTACGTGAAATTATTCCATAACGCAGCTATACAATTCCCTCCTACATCGAAATGCACAAACTCACTCATATCGATTTTCGAAACTTGTTTTTCCGGGAAAGCGTATAGGAATAGTCGGCAAAAAATTAACTGCACGCGGCCGCATGCGCCGAGCTTTTCGCGCAAGCTCTCCGCCGATTCGTTATGTCACCCCTCGACTTTGGCTCTTTTTATGTGACTTTTTATTTTATGGCCTTCGTGTCGTTATATCAGCTATTTCCTTAGATGAACACTTTGATGTTTTTTCCTTTTCGTCGCAATTTTACATATAAAAAGCACGACCGGTCGCTTCCTCCTCCACAATCAAACCTAACAAAAAAAAAGCTCACCCTCGCCAACCTATATCGCACATGACGAAACGCTTGATGAAAATCGTGCAAGTATGTCTAACCCACACCGACTTTATACAATGTACAGAAAAGCAAATTCCAACATACCCCTGATATCGTCATCTTGTAAGTACGGCAGGTTGACGTTGGTTTCTTGGTCGATCCCAGATAGAACCTCTTCAACACAGCTTACTCCTACAAAACTACTGCTTATACACACACAAGCAAATCGCGAGCCACGAGTCTCTCTCCCTATCTCTGATGCTCGAAAGTTCGTCTCGCTCGGACGCCACTTCGCCAACTGAGGTCTACTGGACGATGGAGTCGCGGCCGCAGTTGCGCGGCTGCAGATTTATTGATCGTCGATGCTCGAGAGGAGGTGGTGGTTCGAGAGCGCCCGCGAGTATTCGGATTCGAGAGAGCTTTGAGCTTTTGCAAAGGAGGCTTTTTCGAGGATTGAGATTTAGTGGTGATTGGTTCCACTTTTCTTTCCTTTTCTTTTTTTTTTGGTGAGTCATTGGTTCAGAGAGCGAATGCAGTGTAGATGGGACGTTAAATTAAAAATAACTTGAATATATGATGGATAAAAGATGATGATTTTTTATGGCACTGCATTCTGTATAAATTTAATTAACGTTGATTTGTCAAGTTAATTCTGTTCTGAAATTGCCACTATGCGAAAAAGGTTGTACTCATAAAAAAGCTGCTTATTTCCTTTTTAAGTTCAATTAAACCAGCACTAAAATCCAATTTTTCAATTGGAAACATGATTCAACTTTTGACACAACGCATTGATTCTACAGACAAATAGCTTCTCTGTTTTCATCATATTGAGAAATATAATGAAATGTTTTGCAATATTTTTAAAATAGAAACGTAAATGAATTACTGATGTAAAAATGAATAAATTCTTCCGAATAAAAAAATAAAACGAATCAACAATAAAAAAAATTAAAAATCAAATCATATAATAATTAAGGATGTAATTAATGATGTTTGAATAATTGCGATATAATTTGAGGGCTAATGTAAGTACAAGCAAAGTGATAAGAGCGCAGACACAGGCTTGCGTAATAAAGCACAGCTACTAATCACTCCTCAATTTGCTTCAATTATGCTTCATAAACATGGTGCAGACAGACTGAGCTAATTCAGTTTTAATCAGACATTTTATTCATTTTCTTCAACGTTTCTATAATATTATTATGTTTTATGTACAAGAATCGCCCTGAAAAGGAAGGTAATGCGATATTTAGATGTATAGAATAGATTGCAAATGACTCTTAGCTAGATGTTGCACTCATTAGATGAGTTATACTAGGGCTGCTCATTCCTTCTCCCACTCCTTTTTTTCAGCAATCTCTGCTTCAACTTCCTTGATAATTGGCTGGAGGTACATGACATCCTGTAAAACAAACAAAATTTTTGTTAAAAAATTAAACAATTACACGAGTTTTAAAAATATTTTGATGATATAGATATATTATTTTATTATTGAAGAGTATGCATTAAATGAACATAGATCATAAAGATAATAAAATCAATTCATATACTAATAATTACATAGGCAATAAAAAATCAAAATTTCTCATCAAATACAAGTTGAACTTTGAATTATAAATGCACAAATGTATCCAAAAGTAGATCTTGTTTCATTGCAATCATTTTGGATCCCTTCTCTAGAAAGCACAGTACGTTTACTTACATTAATGCTTTGAAATGTCAGACGTAAAGAATTCAAACTATAGAAGGTTGGATTTAAATGATCTTCACAATTGTTCGTTAAGATCATTTAAATCCTCCCTTCTATAGTTTGGAATTACGAACATTCGAGCCTTCGAAATATTAATAAAGAATACAAGAAAAACTAAAAATAAGCAGTTCATGGTTACACATATACAGATAAAAAATACAGCTTCACTCACTTCTTCCAACTTTGTCCACTGCTCCTTGGGCAGAACATCCTTCCTCAAGCAGAGGTAACCAGCTCTGACAATCCTGAAGTTCCTCGCATCCAAGATATCTTGGGGCAGACGACGCAGAGCTTCCTTCACTACTGGTGTCTCATCGAGCATGTCATCTCGCATCAGACCTGAGGGTTCATCATTGAGGTTAAGTCACTCATAGAACTTTTTCCATCAACTCCTCGCACAAAGTACTTAGTAAAATCTAACTCACCGTACTGGTTGAATCCAGATTTGTTGTAGAACCACTGTTGCAGGGTTGGGCCTGAAAATCAAGCAGATACAAGTGTGTTTGTGTTATGTAAGGCTGGCAGAGCTTTCAATTTTTTGTTGAAAGAAACATGATGAATTTAAGTGGCATTTATGGACTCACTGATGATCTTATTCTGATCTTCTACTTTGGTGCCCACCCGACGGATGAACTGAAGCGATGCTCGCATCATTTTCAGGCGGATAAATTGATCAATCAGCTCACTGAAAAATCTACCCTTTTTGCGCTGCTGCTGCTGCTGCTTCTGCTCAGCTGTGCGATTCAACTCGACGGCGACGACAGCACGACACTCGGTTGACCTTCGCACCTCTCAAGACCGGTTAGCCGCGCGAAATTCGAACTTGCTTTTTGGAATCTGATTTTTTTTTAAACAGAAAAAATTATCTATAATAATGACAAAAATGTATCGATGTTTTGTTTACTTTTTGTTTTAGAGAAATTGATATTTTTTCATTTGTTATGAAACTTAGTCAATCTACTAATTGTAAGCCAATATACATATATACAATGTAAATAATCAATTAATAAAATATATTTTTGTACCCTAATTGTGTGATTAAATCAGTGCAGAGATTTTGTTTCAGATAAGCTATAAATACTTTCTTTCAATATGTTGCTTTTTTAGACTGTTTTCACAAAACGAGCTAAGAATAGAAACGTCTTCAAGCAGCTCTCTCGGTTATCAATAGTATCAATGGTAAAATTTTCTTTGCAATAAATCACTCAAAAAATAATTTTTCACAATGCACAATCAGTTATAAAAGTAAATATAGAAAAATGACAAACATCAGGAAAAACAAAACTACCTCTTTAGATTCACTCTTAGCTGTTCAAATTTCCGCGGGGTTCAACGGTAATGGCGTTGCGCATGCGCACATTCACGCGAACCTCCAGCGTCTTCGGCAGCGCATTTCCGTTTCACGTGTGCGTGCCCCCGACGATTCGAATTAGCCATTAAAATTTTCAAAAATCCGTAGCTATAAAAAATTCTAAAATTCGAGTACATTCTAATATAGTCGCTCCTAGGATGAAAAACCGGCTGAATACCGGTGAAAGTCGCGATAAAACAGGAGTCTCGAGGGACTATTTCGCCGTAGATGGCGATACCTGTCCACTCCGCGCGTAGGAATAGGCGTCTTGCGACCAGAGGCTATAAATACAAGGCGCGGCACTACTTCCATCGCCTCTTCCTCATAAAGAGTAGAGTTGTGTTCACGTGAGGTTGTGTCTCCTTTTTCCACAAAAATAGGTCACACAACCCACCTCCATTATCGTGAATTAACTCTCCTATAAAAACCACTAAAAAAAAACAAAAAAAAATATAAAAACACATAAAAAAACCAACCAAAAAAATCGCAAAATCGTAGCCGAGAAAATCCGCGAGAGAAAGTGAGAGAAGAAGAACGAGTAAGTAACTTGGACGTGAGAAAAAAATCATCATCATCATCGCATATCTTCGCTCGAAGTGCGCGCGAGGATATTGAGGATACACACACAAGCAGCTCTCTCGAAGACGACGACGACGCAGTCAACAACAATAACAAAAAATACAAGGCCCAGCTTTCAATAACTCGTCTCGCATCGAGGGATTGTGTGAGCAGCTGTTGTTGAAGAGCGAAGAACGAGAGGCAACTCAAAAAAAAGTAACAAAGTAACGTTTCATTTTTTTCTCCCCCCCTTACCGACCCCCTTCTACACACACATACACGCGTATATACACACACACACGTTTAAAAAACAAAAAAAGGAAGGAAACGAGGCAAAAAAAACCATAAGAAAATCTTCAAAAGCATAAAAAAAAAGGGAAAAAGCGAGAAAAAAACGTACACCGGAGTCAACCCCATTGTTGAACTTCCTCTACGAGAGTATAACCTACATATACACAAGAGGACAGAAGAGGATAAATCAAGATGAATCCTGGAGCTCCGAACTACCCGATGGCCTCGCTCTACGTGGGTGACCTGCACTCGGACATCACCGAGGCCATGCTCTTCGAGAAATTCTCGTCGGCCGGACCTGTACTGTCCATCCGCGTCTGCCGTGACGCCGTTACCCGTCGTTCCCTCGGCTATGCCTACGTCAACTTCCAGCAGCCCGCTGACGGTTAGTACAATCTAAATATCATATTTATAATCGCATTATTAACCATACGCGTGTGATTTTTCGCTAGCTTCGCAAATTTCATCCAAGTGCGTACTTGTACGCGACACGTGCTCGGCGCACCATATTGGAGCAAGCAGAGTCTGCTCTCTTCCGCCTACTCTCATCATGTGCGTGCGACTTTTATCCTCCTCGCGGCTTCTTTTTCCGCCGACGCACATTTTCGAGGTTAGGTCCTAGCCAAAGAATGTGCTTCGCTTTTACCACCCTTCAGTTTTTCCGAGTATCTATTGTATATGTATTAACGAGGGGCTGATACGCTTCATATGTGTTACGAATAGACATAGGTATATAGCCTGCATATAGCTGTCTGTCTCTCTCCGATCCACGTTTCGCTAACGTCATCGAGACAGGAAATCGCTCTCGGGGCTCCGATTTTCCCGTTATGTGCCTGCAAGACTTTTTCTCTATAGCTACACGTATTATAATGTACAAACTGACGGTATTATCGATTTCTCAAAGAGGGTTGAGGGGGGGGGGAGATTTCGTATAGAACGAATCCGCGTTGCATCAGGCAGATGGACAGATTCCTTTGTTGCACTCTGCTGTGTGTTTGTGACGATGCACGTCATGATATATAGAGGAAAATCCAGCGCGCGTGAATCACCGATTGGAAATCGATAAGCGGCCTGCACGAATTTCCTGATGCTTATCGAACTTTCCATCGCACCATATTGAACTGTCCTTTCTCGTCTTAGCTTATATGTCGAGCAGGAATTTTCGCTTTCCGAAAAATAAACTAATCTTATCAGTCGGCGATTTCGTGCATTAAGAAAAAATTGTCCGACGATTTCTCATCCGCATGCAATATACTTAGCCCCCTCTGTCTCTCTTCACTTTAGGATGGCGCGTGCGAGGACGTATATTGTATATATAGCTATATTATATAGGTAGCGGTGATGATAACGCGGCCGCTGCGCAGCTGCTGGCTTTTTCCGCTGTTCCTTTCACTCGACGTGCAACGGAGTGAGTTACGCGCACACATGCACGTACTTACGTACACACTGTTATGATCATTCTTCAAGTACACGTCTTTTTGGAGTGAAAGACACGCTTTTATGATCGTGTTGACCTTCCCTTCGTCGCGAATTCGCGATTTTCGTCACTGTTATTGTTATTATTTATGTTGATGATGACTTTGGTAGAGTTTGGATGCTATTATTTACTGGACTGGATTTCAAGGTTACGACGAGCCCCTGACATATGGCAGGTTCTAGATCGCAGAATTTCGCATATATTTATTCGAGGGGGAGAATTTATTATTCTGATTTGTTGACGACACGAGTTTTGGCGTTTTTGCAATATGGAGAAGAACTTGTTATCTTTGCTGTGATAAGGAATGGCCTTTTCTTTTTATTGCAGCATATGTTGCTATATTTAATTAAGCTGGAACTTTAGTTTAATTTTGAGAAATTGATTAGGAAGTTCAATTTTCCATGTAAATTGATAAGGTGAAATTTATAATTCCGTTAGAAGCACTTCTCTAATAATGAACTGAAAGTTAGACAAAATCAACATATGGAAAGTTCATTTCATTATTTAAAACTGTTTGTTATATTTATAAATAAATTGGTTCTAGAAATAATAAAAATACTTTAACGAATGGCAAGATATTTCATGATTTTTCGCGATCTCAAGCAATATAAAGAAAAACAAAGACTTAATTGTTATTGTCTTTTACAGCGGAAAGAGCTCTTGACACTATGAACTTCGACATGATCAAGGGACGTCCGATTCGTATCATGTGGTCGCAGCGTGATCCATCTCTTAGGCGATCCGGCGTCGGAAATGTCTTTATTAAAAACTTGGATAAAAACATTGACAATAAGGCCATGTACGATACGTTTTCGGCTTTTGGAAACATCCTCAGCTGCAGGGTTGCCCAGGATGAATCGGGCTCGTCCAAGGGTTACGGTTTCGTGCACTTCGAAACCGAAGAAGCCGCTAATAAGTCTATCGACAGGGTCAACGGAATGTTGCTGAACGGCAAGAAGGTACGAATTGCAAGAAAGTAAGACTTATTATTGCAAAGTATTCAGTCGTCTAATCGAACTTTTTTCACGCAGGTCTACGTCGGCAAGTTCATCTCCCGCAAGGAGCGCGAAAAGGAGCTCGGCGAGAAGGCCAAGCTCTTCACCAACGTCTACGTCAAGAACTTCGGTGAGGACATGACCGACGACAAGCTCAAAGAAATGTTTGAGAAGTACGGTACGATTACCAGCCACAAGGTCATGAGCAAGGACGATGGCAAGTCGCGCGGCTTTGGTTTCGTCGCGTTCGAAGATCCGAACGCAGCTGATCGAGCTGTGGCCGACTTGAACGGCAAAGAGATATCCGAGGGCAAGATTATGTACGTCGGCAGAGCCCAGAAGAAGGCCGAGAGACAGCAGGAGCTTAAGCGCAAGTTCGAGCAGCTTAAGATCGAGCGGCTTAACAGATACCAGGGTGTCAATCTGTACGTCAAGAATCTGGACGACACCATCGATGATGAGAGGCTCAGGAAAGAGTTTGCTCCATTCGGCACCATCACTTCCGTCAAGGTGAGAAATTGAAATTGAAATGAGAAAGAATCTCGCAGAAATTGCGATTTCAATACAAATTCAGTGTCGATATTTTTCTTGTAATAGTCCTATTTTAGTGCTTTAGTGACATTTTATCTGTTAAATCTCTGGATTGAAAATTGACGTTAAAGTGAAACGCCATCTTTCTGGCCGCTGCGCGAAACGAAGTTGTCGCTTTCCGGTGCCGTCGAGCAGAAAAATAGTATACACACCTTGGTAAGTAAAAAAAGAAAGCCTCAGATCACATGTTAGTCAACCTCGGCTTCGCCTCGGCCGACAATTACA